>JADLZK010000262.1:0-87713 GCA_015847255.1 Hyparrhenia diplandra | reverse complement strand
TCCAACAAGAGAACCACCCCTATCCCAGCCACTGCACCATCACCAGTTGTGATACCACCACGGATGTGGAACCAGCACCAGTTATTGTGTCATCACCAGTTGCAGCTACCAACTTGACAAAATCACAATCATTTAATCTCCGACCGAGAAGGAATTAACTATAGATGACATTGAAGACTTTGAGGATGATGAAGATGAATTTGATGGTCAAGGGCTTCTAGAAGACATCAAACTGATGCCAGTGATCTATTACCACTATTTGAAACAGGTAATGAAGTTATGAATTGATGAACATTGAACAACTATCCTGAAATTACATGTTCAATAACAGATACAGATAAAGTGCTATGCCTTTTGATGATCATCTATCTGCTCTGTTTCCATTTGGGTATTTTATTGGTGATTTCATTGTGTCGCAAGTCGGTGCTATTTTTCTCTCTTGAATGTGCAGTGCATGAGAGCTGATATCATTTCAATCAAAAATAAAGGGATGATGAAAAATGTAACAAGAGGACTATAACACCCTCCACAGTGATCAACAGTACAACTAACGTGCCATGGGAAAAAATGACCGACAAAGCTGGCCTAAACTAAGGCACTGATAGGGAGCTGAGTTCCCTGGCTCCAGCTGCACACCAGACCTCCCTCATTAGTTTTATTTTTAATTGCCTGAAAAATTTAATTTAATGAAGTAATGATTGGGATAAATTGGCCATTAGTCATCAGTTACTCCTTGAAACTTGTAAAACTTCGAAGCTTGAAAGTTGTACCTTTTCAGGTATCACAGATGATGATCTTCGTGAGAGCAGATGAGATCCTTGTTGCTGCTGCTGGTGCTTCAGGGTAGGCCTGTGCATCTCTTTATATCCACATAGTTTTTGCATTAAAAGATAACAAGTCTTCCTAGGCATAATATAACCTAGCAAATTTTGTACATTTACTAGGGTCTTAGAGTTCCTCGAAAGAAAAGAAAAGAGAAGAGGCACGATAATGAGGAAACTTGGTCGTAGTAAGAGTGAAAGTGTGGATACCAACACTCACCGACAACCCGGGTTTGGTTGGTTTGCTTGAAACCATGCGAAAGCTCAACTTGAGGTTTGATGTCCTAACTTTTTTCCCCGTGACTGGATTATCATGTCACTTATAACTTATTAATCCACTCAGTTTTAATTATATTTCTATATTTGTACGCTTCTACCTTAAATTTCTTTGAGTATTACACAAGACTTCATCAAGCACTTTGTATTCTGAAATGCCATTATGCCATTAGGTTTTAATGCAAACTTTGAGGTGATTAGATGTCATTTCTGTGATACTCTAACTCATTTTGATGAAAACAAAAATCTTATGCGAGTTTTGTACCTTAAATCAAAGGAATATAAGCACCTGTTTCCCTGTGTAGATTACCAGAGTTTTTAGGAAAATCGTTGAATATAGTGGAACTGCTATTTCTTAATTGAATCTAGTGATTGACTTGTTATTCAAAATTCAAAATTATCACATGAATAGCTAATTTTTAGCAGTTGGCACCTGCAACTTGGAAGTCTACAGTTCCCTAGGTTGTATCTTGGTGATTCCAGGTCTCATAAAGCATTTAAATATGCCTATTTTACATTAACTGACTGCACGCCTCTTTTTATGATAACAGAGTCCATGGATATTCGAACTGCAGTACATTACCTAACGCGTGGTTGGCAAAGTTGGAAAACGGATGGACACCTGATTCCATTGGAACTATTATGCTGTATATCCAGAGCTGAATTTTCTGACATGAAAGCATACGCCGTTGGCAGAAGAGGCAGGTTAGCATTGCTTTGGTCAGCTATTTTCTATATGACCTTGAACCATATCACCATTGCATAACATTATATCCTTCATCTGTGTTTTTGGGGGGTTTATTAGTTAAACATGCTGGAGGAAGGCCTCATAAACCATCAGTTGTTGGATTTGGGGAGTTAGGGCGAAAAAGTGAATGAGCTAAGGAGCCTTTTTAGAAAGATCTAAGAACCGAGTTTTTATTCATAAACAACAAAAGTATTATGCTTGACACTCTTTAACCCTTGCACAAAATCTCCACTAATTGGGGATTATCCTTGTGTGTATTTTGCTAGTCCTGCCACCATCTGCTGCGAGAGGTTCAACGCGACAGAATGCTTAAGATCAGCTTGAGAGAAGTTGCCACTTCTCTATCTGAAAAGCAAGCCTGCCCGGTGATCTTACTGGTGAGGTTTTGTCACTGGGCTGATGGATACCATCTGAATGTAGCATTGTATGAGAAGATGCTTGGCAGTGTTTTGACATCTTGGATGAGGGAAAACTTACAGAGGTCAATATCTCAAATCCATGATTGCAGTTTCCCATTGACTAATTTAACTATTAGACATGACGTTTCTCTTACGTTTTTTTCTTTAATCCACCAGGAGGCGGAGGAAATCCTTGAACTCCTGAAGTCAACTTGGCGGATACTAGGAATGCAGAGACTGTTCATGATACATGCTATGCATGGGTATTATTATTTCACAGGTGAATCCACGGTAAGTAAAATTAAAGCATTTGTGGAAATTGTGTTTTTTTTTCTGTGGTTCCGCAATATCTTTACAACAGCAACCAGTGTGTTTCTTCACTGCTGATTATTGTCCATGAACTGCTTACTGAATTGTGCCTATTTTGGCATCTGGGGCTTTGTAAAAGTTCTGCATCTGTCAAAAAGCAGGAGAGGAGGTTGTTCAGGATAGGGGTTCAAGTTTTGTTATATGTTCAGTAAATCTGACAACTATCCCTTTGCACAAAATCTCAATGGCCTTGGTCAGTTAAACCTACCATGAAGTAGGAAATCTGTGAGTGTAGAATCAAATATAAAACTCTTAACCACACGTCTCTTGAGGCAAATAGAGTTTCTTTTCATATGCAATAGTTCACTGGAGGCTAGATGTTCTACAAAGTCCTATTCTGCACTGTGCTGCTGGTTAGCTCAAATAAGTTGCCTCCATAAAAGTGATAATCTCCTGCATGTTCAAGAAAAAAGAGTATGATAATTGACATAGGTTCTGCAACCCAGTTTGTTCTTACAGGTGAGCAAGGACTTCTGGAAAGTTGTGATTGACCATTTGAGGAAGATACCTTTGAAGAACAGCGTGGTCCACAGGAAAGATTACATTTGAAAAGCCTGCGTGAAGTTCTGTCGGCAGCTGAGGGTAGCTAATAAAGACTTCACATTTTCCAGTCTTTCCTGTCTCAATTCAGAAATGGGTGGACAAGAAACTTAATGACTATCACCTACATTTCTCCGAGGTTCGCTTTTTTTCAACCTCCTGGTTTGGTCTGTGCTACACTGGCATGCATGTCAGTTATTCTATGGAAAAAATATCTTTACTGTATCTGAAGCTAATCCATTTGTTTCAGTTCAACAATGTTTTTTTTTTACTTTATGTAGCAATATTTACAACACCACTTTTTCTGAAGATTATTTTTGTAACGTGGTCCACTCATGTAATCTTTTGTTCATTTGTTATTTTGAACCTAATCCGCCCAACACATGTGCATATGTTTGGCCATCGTTATTTAGCTAAGTTAAATGTAATTACATTACCTTGTAGTCCGAATCAATAAACTTAGTTCTGAAATCTCTTATGAATATTGTCGCCTTCATCTCTCATTTGGCCTCTTATATTTTTCATTTTCTTCCTATGCATAAGATTTTGTTTTTCTCTTGATCTGCCATTTTATCCATGGGAGCATGTTGGTATTATTCAGATTTTAGTACCTGGCATATGCTACTCTATGCATTTCTTACATTATATTATATAATATATGTAATATAATATACCGCTCTGAACCTTTTACTCTTATTTGCTTGCAACATTGAGATTTTCTTTTTATTTTATAGGGCCCCAGCTTGATGGCTGATGTTGTGACAGTGGCAATGCTTTACACGGGCGTATCCTTTGTGAAGAAAATGATAAGGTGCTTTGCTTTAATTTATTTCTGACCACTGTTGTTTGCCATCTCACTTTTTAACGTAACAATTTATGTTCTATCTGAATACAATCGCTGCAGAGTATAGAGAGTAGGACTGTTCACTGTCTGCAAATTTAGAAAATTCTGATTTTGGGCACCCATTTGCTTTGTGCATCAGGCACTGGAGTCTCCTGACAGAGATCGAGATTGACCGTTACATCACTTCATCAGTCAAAGTGCTTTCTTGAAGGTGACATTTGTGCAGCAGCCATTATTCCATTGGTAGTGTAGTTCTAATTTATATGGACTAAATTTTCTATCTTTGATTTTACCCCCATTTTACCATGAGATGGTTATTGATGACACGTTTATGTTCTCATATGTTCAACCTTGATCTTTACCAGTTGTCACTGGTCATTGCAACTGCACATTGCTTTTCACATTTCATTTCTATCTGTTTGACAACTCTTAAGGAAACATCATATTGCATTATTCCTAGTGTGGACAAGATTCTTCTCAGCTGACGGTGTTCTTTTTTTATGGTAGAGGACATCCAAGCCTGATATGACTATATGAGATCACCCTGTACATGGTCGGCTTAAAACCGCCTAACACACAAACCAGCCCATGACAAACCGTGTAAGAGCCCACTCACGAGGTTGGTTTGGTTCCATTTGGTACTCGTGCAGCCCGTCTTCTTTGCTCGCCCAACCAGCCGCCGCCGGTCATCGTTCTGGCGAGGGTAGCGGCACGCTGCGGCGCCGCGCTGCAGATGCTGCGACGCGCGTGCTCGGCGCGCCATCGACCGCGACCTGGTAAGCCTCAGCGGCCGCCTTCATCGGCGCTGCAGGCTCCAGCGGCCACCGGCAAGGCACGCAAGCAAGACGGCAGCAGCAGCACTCCGCCATCGTCGCCAACAACGCAAGCTGAGCATGCAAGACAGATGAGCACGGGGAGGCACGCAACGCCGCCAAGATGCGATCCAGAGCCAGCCCTCCGGGCGCTCTTCTCGCGTATCGGTGGGGTCCGAGCACGGGCGGCGACATAGAACCGCAGGACCATGGCGAACTCCGATTCAGGACATGCAGCACGGGGCCATGGCTCGCCGCGGGTTATGCCTGGCGCCCCCACAGCCCGACATTGGCGGGGGCTCTCTTTCCGGCTTTGCTGGCCCTCGTCGCCGGCGGCGTGGCAGGTCCTGCATGCGACGGCAAGGAGAAGTTCGTCTTCCTGCAGTCAACCGGACGGCGGTCGCGCAGGAAAGAGAAGCATGACGCCACCGCCAAGGCGGCGCCCCGCGCCGCGGGCTCTTCTGCTTGTGCCTAGCAGCCTCGCGAAGCAGCTAACCACGGTTCCAAGCCGCTGAAACCTTTGTCTCATTGGGTTGGTCGGTTTTTGCCCAAAGACCGGATTAACCGGACCATGTGTACCGGGTTAATATGAGATGTATGGTCTGGATGGTTTTTGTACCTTTGCCTAAAACATTCCCCGCGGATACTTCGGCCATGTGGTTATAAAGGATTTGTAGTGGTGCCTTTGTGTCTACTGTCTAAACATTTCTATGGATCACTTCTCTATATCTAAAACCTGAATTGACATCATGGGTTAGAATTCAGATAGCACAATAAAAGAATTGGCACATACTTGTGTTCCTTTGATGATACATTACCATCATATCATTTCTTGTAAGAAAAATATGCTACCATTTCATTGGTTGATGAAACATTGATGAAACATTCACTATTTTCCTTTCAGATGGCAATTCTGTAGAGAGTTCAAAGCGGATGCTACACATGAACATGTTTAGCTTCTCTAGCTGACGAGTCAAAGAAACTTCTGAAGAAAGATACAACCATTTTACACCTGTTTTGACAAAATGGCATCCACAGGCAGCAGTTGTTTCTGCTTCTCTCATCCATAAACTTTATGGAAATAAATTGGTAGGTTATATCCAGATTCCAGCATATATTTTAAATGAATTTGACTTTGTAAACTTCGTGATTCTGCATGCTACATAGAATCATTTTTTGCCAGAGACCATTCCTTGAGCATGCTGAGCATCTTACGGAAGACGCGTGGTTTCTGTATTTCCGCAGCTGATGCTTTGGAGCAGTACATAATGTCTGTGATGGCCTCCGTTACTGGAGATGATGGTTTGGATAGCATATGCAGAAATAAGCTAGCTCCATATCAGGTCAGCTTAACCTTCATGAAGTAGTATTAAAACTTAGATAAGTGCAAAAACCCATGTGTTTACCTTACATTTTTTTGCCATTTTATCAACCAATTTGTGCATCACAGCGAAAGATAGATATACTTAAGTGCATTGTTAGTGTAGTGTTGTTTATCTAATTCTCCGCTTTCCTTTTCTTAGATTGAAAAGTAAATCTGGTACATTAGTTTTACGCTGGGTGAATGGGCAACTTGAAAAGAATGAAACTTGGTTAAAAGGGCTGCTGACCAAGAGGTAACACACATTTGTGACTTTTTTTGTTTATATATAATTTCTTTGTCCTAATTGTCTTATTACTAGTAACGACTGCTCTGCATGGATTTGAAATGAAATATCCATGGTCTATGTATCCTTAAAGTGTCTTTCAACATATTTGTTAGTTTGATGGTTCGACCTTTAGTTCAAGAAAGTAAAAGGAAAAACATATGTTCTTAGTGATAAATTTTATATAATGTTTACTTGGAGGCTTTATGCTTTAAATAGTGGCTATATATTTGTGATATTTGAAACTGCTATGATTTATGGAATTTTCCAGAATTGAAGGATGATGGTTATGGAATCTATTGAAACCATATACTTGGTCTAGTTTCTATTTTCGAATATATATAGTTGCAGTTTTCTACTTGTGACTTTTGTGTAAGGATCAATAACAATTTTGACCACTGCTTGCATTTCCTTCTCAGTTCTTTGCTGGCTTATTTTGCTTTGTGACATTAGTTAATATATATACTTGTAAACTACAATTATCGTTTTTCTATGTTCCTATCTTCTATATTCTAATTTTATGCTCCACAGGTTTGGGACCTATATCCCCCCAACAACGCCATGGGAATTCTATTGTAGAAGTCTATAGAATCATAGAAGAGGTGCTCTTTTGTTCCTCATTATTTGAGAAATTTCATTCATGCTAAAAGTTGTTTTGATTAAAATGAAGTTTTCTTTCATGCTGCAATCCAGAATTATTTTATTTGCACTTTGTAATTTGTGATGTTATGTTTGCATTGCTGTGTTGTTAAAATGTTGATTTGAATGAAAGAATATAATTGTTTTCTTAATCAAAAGCAGAAACAGTGCCTGGGAGATGCATGTCCTCGAGATCATGACCGCCTTGTGTGGCTCCCACCAGAACGAAGTGGGAGAGGATAATGGAGGCGCTTCAGCCATCTGAATCTTCTCACCGATACAGAACCAATTCCATTGACCTCCACCCAGCACACCATGGATCCTGCTCCCCCACCTCCTCTCCGCACCTCCCGAGGCTTCTGCCCTCCACCACAGTTGACACTAACTGCTCTGATTATGACGCCTTCGTCCTTCCTTGCCCAAACACTGTCCACCATCACTGTGTCTAGCGGCACCCTGCTGCCTCGCCATCCGCCCACCAGCCACAAGCACGTAGGCCGGTAAACTCCCCACGATATCCCTCTAGAGCCAGAGGTCCAAAATCCTAACCTGGACCCCAATCTGTAACCTTACGGGGGCCTGCATTCACAGCGGCATTTGAGAGGGAATCTGAGCGGAGGGCAAGGAAGAAGCCTGTCATAGAAGTAATCTTGATGATCCAATCTAATGGACGATGTCCGGGACATGCGCCCTCCTGCACACCAAATAGTTTTGCTGTTCAAAAGTTGTACTAACTACCGAGGATTAGGCGATGAGCCATAATAATGAAGCTTTGGGGGAGGGGGTTATCGAGCATCGCCACGAAGGGCGAGCCAGTGTGACCCAAAACCAATTTGGGTTCATGCCCTGAGGTCGCTATGGAGCGATTTTCTTAGTATGACAGTTGATGGAGAGATTTAGGGGCGTATAAGGACTTGCACATGGTCTTTATTGACCTCGGTGAAGGCGTATGACAAAGTACCGAGAAACGTCATGTGGTGGGCCTTAGAAAACACAAAGTCCCAACTAAGTACACATACCCTCATCAAGGATATGTACAAGGATGCGGCGACATGTGTTGAACATGTGATGGCGATACGGTGACTTTCCGATTAACATAGGACTACATCAGGGTCGATCAGCCCTTATTTATTTACTCCGGTGATGGATGAGGTCACAAAGGGATATGCAGTGATATCCCTTGTGTGCGCTCAACCGTTTTCGGTCAACGCCTTGAGAGGAAGAGCGCAGAGACGTGGCGTGCTACGAAAGTCGGCCGAGCGAGGCGTGGGCGGCAGGCGGCGGTGGGCGACGCGTCGGCGTGCGCCGGGCGCCCGGCGTCAAGCGCGGCGCCAGCGCTGGCGCCGCAGCGGCGCCGCCGGCCGGCTGCGACGCGCGCCCGGCGGCCGTGGCGCGACGACAGCGGCGCGAAAGCGAGCGACGGCGCTATCGGCCGAGGAGCTGTGAGGCGAGTAGGTAAAAACCTAATTATTTTCTTCTTGATTGTCTCATCGATAGTTGCCCCCATATTTATATGAGGGGTTTACAATTGCTAACGGGCCTGAGCCCATTAGTCTTTTCCGACTATCTTTTAATTTAATCTAATAATTATAATAATAAAGCTAAATAATAATTAAATATTCAGCCACTCAACTTTATCTCGGGCGACTCATTGACCGAGTCGACATCTCTCCCCTCGCCGAGGTCGGCTCGTCCTCGAAGCCGAAGTCGGATAGATTTTGTTGAATAATTCGACATCTTCCTCATGAAGCATCTCGCGACGGAGTTTGTTCTTCCATTTGATGAGCACTTGAAGGTGACTCCCCGCGACTCTTGTCTTGAGCATTAATCGGGTTCGGGGACGGTGTGCCATCGTGGAATCGAGGTAATTCCGGAATATGTAAGAGTATCTCTCCGCGGTGTGGTTTGAGCATCACGCGACATGAAGGCATTGTGTATCACGGGTTCCGAGGCGGCGGATTCAATGCATATGTTATCGTGTAATGATCTTCTTGATCTTGAAGGGTCCAAAATATTTGGAGAGAGCTTGCCTTTGTGTAAAATCAGATATTGTTGCCCTGGAACGGGATAAAGTTTGAGCCAAAACATAATCACCCACTTTAAATTCTCTCGTCTCAGATGTTTAGCATCAAAAAATATTTGCGGTAATAATCACGAGACAATTACCAACGAACCTTTGTCCGATTGAGGAAAATATCCACGGCTGAGTTAGTAGGTAAATCATCCCACTACCGGTAATGTTGTCTCACCCTGGATGATACCCACGAATAGTAGGAGGATCACGCCCATACACGTTTGAAAGACGCGTTGTTTGGTCGATGCATGATATGAAGTATTATAGCAATATTCGATAAGGTAACCATCTTACCCAATCCTTTGGTTTGTCACGGTCAAGCGCAAGAAATACATCGTAATAATTTTTGTGGCGACCTCGGCTGGCCATCGCCTCCGCAGGATGATGGCCGATGTTGGTGACAAAATAATGTTGGATAGACGGAAAATTTCTTTGCCGAATTGACTCATGAAGATGACATCCCTCGTCACTAACCAATCGATCTTGGCAAACCATGTAGTCTAACAATCTCACGAAAAGAAAAATTTACGAAGCTGCGAGATTCTTTGTATACCGGATGAGAAAGGGTATAAAGTGAGCATACTTGGATAGACGATCAACCAATCGGTAAGATTACGATTTAGATCCATCTTTCTAAGAGCTTCAATGAAATCTATTGAGATATCCTCCCGAATCTTTTCGGAATTGGTAAAGAATTTGAAGAAGCCCGGTTGGATGAAGATTGTTCGATTTTGTTGCGCGTTGGCAAACCAAAACAATCATTCACAAAACTGCGTGACAATGCGTTTATCATGTTTGACAAAAGAAGGTCCGAATCGATTATCATGTTTGACAAAGATGCAAATGTGCAATGTTTTACGATACCCTCATGTCTTTGAATCATGAATTGCATGGAGAAATAGTCCAAGATGTTTGGGCGATTTGAAAGCCATACCTTTTTGTTGAACAAGATCAATCCATTGCAAACTTCCCATGCAGAGTCATACTGTTGATTATAGAATCCAATAAGGGCTATAGCTTCATCACTGGAATGCAATTTCCTCCCGTGAAATGATCAAATAACCCCAATTGAATTTACAAATAGCCATGAGGAAGATTCATCGTGTTACGACGAGATAATGCGTCGGCCACCACATTTGTTGACCCGCTTGTACTCACTGGTAAATCGCAGCCAAGTAATTTGCTAACCCATTGATCACGTTGCGGAACCGTGGACAAGGCGTTGATCTAAAATGTACTTAAGACGTAATGATCGACCTTATAATAAATGGGCGGCCCCAAAGATATGGTCGCCAATGCTTAACCGCCGTACCAAATCCTATGAGTTCTCTTTCATAAGCAACCAACTTTTTGTACTTATCGGGCATACGTTTGCTAAAGTAAGCAATTGGACCATTATCGATGTAAATAAAGGCACCCATACCTGTACCGGGCGCATCACATTCCACCACAAAATGATTTATTTAAAGTCCGGAAGGTTGGAGAACCTCGGTCGATGATAAAAATCTTCTTAAGGTGCTCAAAGTTTATTGTTGCCAAGGGTGTCCAACAAAATGAGTCCTTCTTAAGAAGATGGGTCAAGGGACGTGCAATTGTACCATAATCCATTATAAACTTTTACAGGAGTGTAACCGAGTCCCGAAAGCCTCGCAATTCACGGAGAGTTGTGGGGGCCGACAAGCGATACGGCCTCAATTTCTCCTCGGTCAATGACCACTCCAAAGATCGGAGTATAATATGTCCCCAAATAACCCAATTGTGATTGACGAAAGAGGCATTTAGATTTCTTTAAAAGATATTATGAGATGCGAGTACCTTTGAAAACCTCTTCCACATGGTGGAGATGCTCGAACCAAGATTTGCTAAATATCGGATATCATCAAAGAAAACCGAAGACAAACTTTACGCGAGAAGCGGTCCCAATATATCATTCATCAAAGCTTGAAAAGTTGAAGGTGCATTGCATAATCAAAATGGCATGACCAAAAACTCAAAATGCCCATGATGTGTCTGAAGTCATCTTTAAATGTCCGGGAGGATGCATGCGTAGACCTGTGATAGCCCTCGAATGAAGATCTAATTTGGTGAAGAATTTTGCACCTTCTAGTTCATCGATGAATCGGAATAACCTATTGGGAAATTTGTCTTTCAAGGTATTACTATTGAGCTCGATAATGCAACACAAAACGCCAAGTCCGATCATGTTTTTGACAAGAAGGATGTGATGAGAATGGCGAAGTGCTATACTCTGGATGATACCTTGATGAAGCATGTCCGCACATTGTCGTTCCGAGTTCATTTTTCTATATCCGAGGGTAACGATAGGGGCGAGCAGCGGTCGGCCGAGTGGGATCCTTAAGATGAATTCTATGATCATAACGCCGTTGAGGTGGAGCCCCAAGGCTCTGGCAAAAGTTGGGTTTGCATAACAAATGGATCCATTGGCACGTCGAGGGAAAGTATATGAATACCTGGTTGAGAATCTCTCTCTTTTCTTAGAGAGGTCATGCCATGTGTTCGGGTCACGTCGCTCATGCCGTAACTTCATAATAAGTTTATTTAAATTTAGGACAATATTTCCCAAGAACTCGGCCGGATCCACACCCCAAACAACATCATAGCCCTCCCTAATTTGATCTTTGAAGAAATGCTTTGAAGCTTTCAAGAGTAGCAATAGAAAAGTCAATATTATCATATCTTTTCCACATTTGTTATGTGTCCATTGGCGGCAAAGAACTTTGAGCGGACAATGTAAAAAGAAGAACTTTGAGGCCCGGGCCATAGCCAAATCGATCGAAAAAATTGTGTGTTGAACGAGAATCCAAAAGAGCCAATAAATTGGTGCCATTTATATTGATAATTAATTGCATGGTAGACAAGTGGATATGCCCGATTAAGCCATGAAGCGAATATCCGAGATATCCTCTTGATGGCATTGCTGATTCTCGCTAACGGAAGAGATGTAGACGTCTGTAAGTGCTATGGTCAGTTCTCAATATCGTGGTTGATGGATTGGACGCCGATTCGAATCGAGGTGCTAACCTAGAATATAAAGCATAATTCTTTGTTTGGTGAGAAGGTGTTGTACCTTGTTCGGTGCGTGAACGTAATAGTGTGCTGGGCCCAAATCTCCGTGCCGCGATCTTTGTCAGGATCACCAAGATGATTGTGCGTGGAGTTCCAAAAACGCTTGGTAATAGTGCGAGAGAAAATTAAGGCCAAGTTGGTTGACCCACTTTGTTTTTCCCAGCGAATAAACCAAGATATTCGTTCCCTTGGAGATGGAAACGGCGGTACATCGACGTGTGGCATAATAATTCCCTTTGAGAAAAAACTTATCGCGACTTGTCACGACCAATGAGAGGGTCACCCTTGCCATCATACTCGAAAAAATAATTTAATATTATTATTCTTTGTACGCCCGGGATTTTTAAGCAAGAATTTGGGTGGAAATTCGGAGTAATTTCTTGGGAATTTACGTACAAATCTCGAGATAAAAATTTGGACCGTCTGTCACCGGCCGCTGGATGGAGGAATCGGAGGTGCGCGGCGGATGGAGGGCTCATACCCCCATCTGAGGCATCGAAGAGAGCGCTTGGAGGGCGGGATGTACTTAGGCGATGATGAGGGTGAATGCCTCCATGGCTTTGGCCTCCATGGTCAGGCTGCGATGTACTCGTCCGATGATCCCTGACGACGTTCGCGTGATGGATTGTCCGGTAAGGTACATGCCATTGGATCGTAGTAGTCTCCGGATACCAATCATCACAACCAGTTTCGATCCGCGCGCAGCGCGAGCGTGGCGTGTTTGAAATCGAGTAGACGGACGCGGCCGAAATCGCGGCGAGCGAGCGGCGCTGATCTATCTGGGCGGGCGGGCGGCGGGCCGGCAGACGGCCAAGGCCAGCAGATGCGTGGGCGGCGGCATGGCGGCTGCCGCGATCAGCGGCGCTGGCCGCGCTGGGCGCGGGCGCTGGTGCGCGACGCAAGCGGGCGCGGCCGGAGTGAGCTAGAGAGGCGAGGTAAAAGCTAATTATTTTCTCTTCTTGATTGTCTCCGTACGATGGTTGCCCCCATATTTATATGAGGGTTTACAATATGCTAACGGGCCGAGCCCATTAGTCTTTTTCGACTATCTTTAATTAATCTAATAATTATAATAATAAAGCTAAATAATAATTAAATATTCAGCCACCCGCTTATTTCGAGGCGACTCATTGGCCGATCGTCTCGACATGTATGCTCTTTTGGTGTGTGATGATGTGGTGCTAGTGGATGAGAGTAGAGACGGGGGTAAATATGAAGTTAGAGCTATGGAGGCACACGCTAGAGTCGAAAGGGTTGACCGGGTAGGACCAAGACCGAATATATGATGTGTGACTTTTAGCCCGACTAGGCACGAGGATGGGGGCCACGTCACCCTAGATGGACAAGTGGTGGCCAAGAAGCATACTTTTCTTGCATTTGGGATCTATGCTCTGAGAAGGATGAAAATACATTGATGAAGATGTTAGACATAGAATCGCGGCGGGTTGGCTAAAGTGGCGTCAAGCTTACGGCATCCTATGTGACAGAGGGTGGCAAGCGAAGCTAAAAAGGGATGTTCTATAGGACAGATTCGTCGGCGATGCTATATGGTGATGAATGTTGGCCTCTGAAGGCGACATGTCCAAGGCTAAGCGTGGCGAGATGCGTATGTTGCGTTTGGTTTGCGGGCATACTAGAAGGGATAAAGTTCGGAATGAAGATATTCGGGATAGGGTTGGGGTGGCTCCCTATCGAGGAGAAATGATTCTAACATCGGTTGAGATGGTTTTGGATATGTTCAACGGAGGCCTCGGGCGTGGGTGTAGTGGAGTTCTAGAGCGGGTAGATAATGTAAAAGAGAGGTAGAGGTCGACCTAGACTGACTTGGGGACGAGGCGGTTAAGAGATCTTAAGGGTGGAATATCTCAGGAGTTAGCTTTGACAAAGGGTTGGAGGCTAGCTATCAACGTGCCGAACCATGACTTTGTTTCACTTTTCTATCTACCCTATCTTTTTATCCTTTTTGTCTTGTGTGCCTTTTTACGTTCTTTTGTACTGTTTCATATGGGTTTCATCTCTAGCCTACCCTAAACCAGCTTTGGGACTAAAGGCTATGTTGTTGTTGTAATTATAAGTTTGTAAAACTTATAATAAACTCTGTATGTATTCCCCTGCCATGACGTTAGTAGCGTGGGTGATGAGAGTTTTTGTGCTTTAACTCCTTGGGCACCTCGTATAGTCTAGTAATTTGTTTTTCCTTTTGAGGGCATGTGATAAAGTTTTCTTGCATTCTTGCCTGCTGTTATATGTTTTCATTGTTACCCAACTAAATAATACTTCATTTAGAATTGGAAGTTGTTTGGCTTTTCTATTACATAGCTTTTGCTATGCATCTAGATATATGTTATGCTTGATACATAGTAAGCTATGTATCTTGAAAACCTAAAATGACTTACAATTTGGAATTTGGGAGCTATTAATGTTGTCTTTTATGATGGCTTTGTGCGGTGTGGCTCTTTAGTTGGTTCATTAATACAACAACAGTGTCTGGCCTCTATTTATAGAGCCGGTTATTTGACAAAATCAACAAATCTTGTACATGTCCTAGCCGAATTATCTACTTTAAGGGTTAAGGCGCAAACTAAAAATTTCTTGGATGGCTGCTGCTTCTACTGTAGCCATAGCTTTTGAAGTGCTATGGCAACCCAAAAGCTCAGCTTGTCATCCTAGAAATAAGTAAACAAATATTGAACTCAAATCACGAAAGTGGTTAAAATGTGTCAAGTATCAAAAATCATTTGTAAGTGTATCTCTAATGGCTACCTATAAAATTTGGGTTCTATGTAATGCACATGAAAGATACATTTGTGTGTTAGAGATATATATGAATCATCTTTTGACAACCATTCTACATATTTTAAGTGGTCCTTTGACACATGTTGTGCAATGATGCAAATTCGCCATTTCATTAAGAAAAGAACACATGTCATGCAAAATTAACATTTAAATTGTATTGAGGATGTCTGAGATGGTGCAAGCCGGTAATTCGGTGCCGAAAGTACTCCAACCAGAATTTATAGGTGTTACTAGTGGCTTTACTGTCTTTTTAGGTACAATATGACTGCCAGTAAATAACATAGGGAAATGATGAGTTTGTTATAGTTGCTGTACCTACACTCCATGAATTTCTCCATGCTCTCTTTCCTTCCTAGCTTCAATTCCTGTGATACAGCATACTACATAAGTACATATAACTCAACTGTGAGTTTAACTGAGTTGTTTATAATCTGCTTCCCGCTGATCTCTAAAGAGCAGAATGCTGATTCTACCGCGAAACTATTGCAGACTGCCAGATCAATGCATTTTAAGGTTCCTATGCGAGATGGAGAATTGAACAGTCTATGCCGCGATCTTGACAAGGCATTCCCAAGTTACATACACAGCTTGTTACTGCACTAGGTTTGCACGATCATGCTCTTTCTTCTTGATATCTAAGGCTGATATTTTCTTGTGCATGCCTGTAATAATGTATACTGTATAAGTATAGGCACCTACTTTCCAATATATATACAGAAATATCCATCTTATTTTGCAAACTCTTTTCTTTTTCTCTAGCAGAAAACACAGGAGCTGTGTTTCATTAGTGTATTATTATAGAGAAGAATAAAAATAGGAGGGTCCCCAACAGGATCCCCACTCATACGAGAGGACTAAATATGAGAGGTGATTACACATACCTCATGGTTTAAAACACACATAGTGAACAAACACGACTCAACGTTTAACTAGAAGGACCTCCCTTGTAGCTTCTTCTGCCCCAGCCATGCACCAGAGGCTGTGCTCATTCTTCAGCTCACTCCAAATCCTGCTAATCGAGAAGGAGAAGCCCTCAGCACACGCATTCCTATGTTTCCAAATAATCCAGGCCCCTAGAATAATTAAAGAGTTCACTCCTTTCCTGTGCTCCTGGCTGACTCTGTTTATCGCCTTGCATCACCAGTCAACAAAACTCAGCTCATCGAGGGCTGAATCCGCTGGAGTTCAATGGAGTGAATAATTTGAACCGACTTTGTCTTGCTACCACACATGATGATGTTAACAAATGTTGTATTGTCTCATCTTGGTTGCATATCAAGTGACAATATCTTCATTTGTCTAGCTATCAAGTGACAATTGGCTTTTGTCTGCTTGCAGTTGATAAAGAAGATTTAGCTCCGCCTGTTCCTGTTCTTACTTTCGATATAAAAAGGAGCTTGGAATCAAGGCTTTTGTAGGAGGTCCAAGAAGTTAGAACAGTTGATGAGAGGGAAAGCTAGCAGTGCTCAGACACACAATGCCAAAAAGCTGTGTGTACGGCTCAACAGTCTTTATGTGAGTCTCTTATTGCCATAGCTCATGATTATTTATGATTAATTCCTGAGCATTTTGGAGTGGTCGGCACTGGGACTGCAGACACAGTTAAGTAAATTTCTGTTGCAGGCTTCAAAAGATTATGTATCTTTATTAAACTATTAAAGAGAGAGAAAGGGGAAGAAACCTCGCACAATGCAACCATGTTGGCACACCTCTGGCAAAATATATAAGTTGACACCTGCATCTAAAACAGTAGCTTGACCCAACCAGAGGCCAACCAATAACATCTGGAGCTTTTTGGGCACCAGCGTACACCAATGCTGCTCTTCTTTAAATAACAACTGGGCAGCTGGCAAAGGAGTAGCAATTCCTTCAAACACATCTGTTCTTGAGATTCCTCTAGGGTCCAAAAACCCAAGATCACAGCAGCAGTGTTGGAACTCCTTTTCTTTGAGCTTATGGACCCTCTACATTGGCTTTTCTCCAATCATCAAAGCAGTTATCACTGCGTCTAGGCACGGTGTGATCCAAACCAACAGGGGCCAGTAAGCTGTACCCAGAGTGCCCGAGCAAAGACACAATTAGGTGTGAGAATATGTTGCACCGTCTCCACTTGATCACACAGCACAGTATTTCTCTCGATGAGGGAGACCTTTTAGCTAGCCCAGGCTAAGGTCTGGTAAGCAGTCCAGTACTTGTTTCTAAGTGTAAGCCAGCAATACCTTGCACTGAGAATAATGGCGGGAGCTCACGCCTCTCAGCGCAAGACGGTGAAAAAGTATGTACAAGAAGGGTGGCCGCATCATGGTGCGTAAGCGTACCACGTAAGGGCCAACCCACCCACTAGCAACGCTGAAGAGCACCCAGCTACCACGAAGTCATCGCTTGCCAAGCTCGACTGCAAAGCAACCAAGCACTTTCACTTCCCATGGCAAAACCTCTAGACAAACAAAAAGCGGCGAACCAGCGCATGCCCGGCTTAAAGGCCACAACGGGTCATCGCTTGCCCAACTCGAAGAAGAAGAGCTAAACCACTTCCCATCCTCGAACTCTTCGCTTCCTCCCCGCTCTTGCCCGACTCCGGGCGTAGGGCTGCAGGGGAGAGGGGTTCGCCTCGGTCATCGCGTTTCGAGCCACGCCCTATCGCAGGCAGCTCCGACTTCGCCCGCGAAACCCTCCACACGCACACCGGACGCCGAAGATGAAGAGCATCGAACCGAAGACGAAGTTGAAGCCCGAATCTAATAGCTGACGCTTCTCGGGGAAGGGGATGACGCTTGGAGACGCTACCGCCGCTCTCCAAGATGGATGTGGCTTTCGCTCAAGAGACCGGGGAGCCACGACGCCTCGGTCAGGAAGCGACGCGTCGCGCGCGCCGCCGCCAAGACTTTCGCCCAAAGATCCCCAGCATAACGCCCCGCGAAGGACCCGAAACCGCTGCGTAGTTGCCGCTGCCGCCGCTGCTCCGTGGCCCCACAACACCCCAACGGGGCCAGGGCATCGCAGCGCCGGCCGCGACGCTGCCGCCGAGCGATGCCGCTGCGCGATGGCCACCCCTCCGGCGGGCCCATGGAACGAAGCCTTTGTCTTGCCGCTGTCACGCTTGCGCCCGGCCGAGAGTATCGCCGCCGGCGTGTTTGCGCCGCTACGCCGGGCAGCCCGCAAGTGTCGAGCTGCTCGTGTGCCGCCATCGCGAAGCCCCGCCCATGCGTGGGACGCCGCCTCAGCCTGCAGGGACGCGCTGATTCCGGGCGGTTTCCATGACTCGCCGCAGTTGCCGCCACCACCATGGCGGTGTCGCGGCAGGCTATCCCCACCCTCGGGGCACCGGGCACTCCGCCCCGGGCAGTCCCCGCCGAGACCCTGCATAGGGCCGGGTCGGCGGCGCCACTCGCGAGGGAGAAGAAGGGGGCGACGGAGGGAGAAGGAGCCGCCACCGCCACTCACCACAGCCGCTTCGCCGCCGCTTCACAGCCGGCGCCGCCACTGTCGAGAGGCGCAGCGCGCTGCAGACCCACGCCCAGCTGCGGCGGAGCGCGCCACGCCGCGCACGCGCGGCACCCGCGCCTACCATGCGAGAAGGAGGGCCGCCGCCACTCATCCGGCCAGCACGGCCTGCCGCTGCCTGCTCCGCGGCGCGGCGCAGGCGGAGGGTGCAGGGCGGGGAGGGTGGGCGGCGGCGTTAGGGTTTTCTTCCCGAACACGCTCCGCTGGGGCAGCGCTGGGGCGCGGGGAGAAAAGTGTCCTAGTGTCGGATGGCTTTTAATACCTTGCACTTTGATGGTGACCAAGATTAGAAGAGTTGCTTCCAAGGCTCAAAGGTTATAGGCAGGAAAAGAAGAATGCCCTGTAAGTGGATTTCTAGAAGAGGAAACACCACTTCCCCTCATGCCGCCAAGAGAGTTGATCCTCATCTTCAGGTCCTCCTCTTCTAAAGAGTGCAAAATTTGAACATCAAGGAGAGTCCATCTTGAATTTCCCTTACCCAGGTTCTGTTTATAAGAGCTTTCGACAGTCCTACCGCTCACACATCTTCACGCACGTATAGCAACCAAAATTGGTCCTAAGTTGGATAAAGAGCATCCATGTAGCCATTGATCATACCAAAACAGGTTTCAAAGATAATAGTGCATATTCTTTTATATTATATGCATTTTCTAATCAATTTTATGTTTCATGTTTCCTAGTATGGCATTTATCTTTCACGCTTCCTAGTATTGCACTCTCCCTTTTAAATTTATAGCTACAATTAATATGGTGTGCATGTCTGTTATATCCTAGTTTAATATCAGTAATTTAGATTATGCTGTCTAGTGTCTACAGTTAAGTGTTCTGAAACCTTATGTTCCATCATGGTGTCTGTAGTGTTATGCTTTTGCCAGGATTTACATCAATGGATCACACAGCATCCTTTTGTCTTCAGATGCTTTCCCCTGTTTATTGTATTAAGGCCCTGTTTTGAGGCCTCCTCTTGGCTCCAGTTCCTAACCTGCAGCAGTGCTGTAGCGGAGCCAGGAGAAGCCCATAGCAGCTCCTCCTTTCCCAGTTTTTACTGGAGCTGGAGACATCTTTCTCCCTTACCACAGTGCACTACAGTACAAACAGTGTTGTGCAGTGCTTTTAGGCTCCAAAGCCGAGCCCCTCGAGCAGCACCAAACGGGTCCTTAGTCTTGGCTTTGTTAGAGCTTTCTAATAAGGCACTATGCAGTATGGTATCAGCCAGTTGAGTAAGTTGGAGGACAGCATTAATGAGAGGTGGGCTCGGAGGAAAAGTGAAAAACACTAACATCAGTAAAGTTCTCGCTCTACTAGTTTCATACAATTTATCTCTTGATAGGTAACTTCCCAAAGTTACTTGATCTTCCTAATCCCTCCCTTGTAGCTTAAAAACCACTCTTTTATATATGATTGTAATTTATTTGCCAGGACCGAACAACAAGTGAAAAGTCAAGGAATGCAGTCCCTAATCAGAAAAATCAATTTGATGGCAGTAGAAAAGAAATCAATACCGCTTATTGATCGCCTGTGTGAATTTACTGGTAAGGAAATATACAGAGGCAATGTTAGGTAGACTTGGCTTCTATTGATATTTTAACCTTTTCTTTTTCTTCTGTAGGACAAAGGTTATATTCTGGGACCTGCAGCAGCCATTTATTGAGAATTTGTACAGAAACGGTGTTGCTCAAGCTCATTGGACACCATAACGAAGTGCTTGATTTGGTATGTTACATAATATATGGACTAGCTTTTCAAGGAATTCATTTTCTCTCCTCCAGATCTTCTCAAACTGACACATCATGTTTGTAAGCTTTAACCTGATCAAGTTTAGGATACTGACATGTGACTCGCATCAAGCTATGGTAAAGATCATATTTAACTCAGAACAGGAAATGATCGTGTCCCTATTTGTCTGTTTCTCATTCTCTTATTAAAGAGGAACAATAACATGATTTTGTTACTAGTTCTTTTATCTAGCATTCAGACCAAAGTGCAAGCATAAGCAGTTACATTAAAAACCTGGCGCACATTAGTTTCTCTTTTGAACTATGGTGCTCCTTATTTATGCTACATCTCATTTTCAGGTCCTCAATCAACTTTGTGATGTCATTGTGGAACAACTGAGGGATCGTGGTCGCTACGGGGCTTCTGCAAGCATCCCTGGTGAATCACTTTAGCTACTACTTTTAGGATGGGATTTCACAACATTCTGGACTATGTTCTTAAAGCTCCTCTGATTGGTAGGATGGCTTACTGCGGTAATACTGATGGAGGTTCTACACGTGTCTTCTCTCCAAACGATGCAGCTGGAGGAAGATCTTGAAACCCTGAAGGTTAGTATCATTTACAGAATTATATTGCCTGCTTTGTTGTATATTTTATTTATTTTCTTAAGGGACATCAGAATAGCGGTTCCATTTTTATGTTAGATGGTTGTGTATCAGGTCATTTTTAACCCTTTTTAAATTATATTTTAAAATAACTCCACCCACTTTTTTGTTTTTTATGTATAACTCTTTTGGCTGTGCTCAATTCACGTGGTGTGGCAAATCAATTCCCGCGATCACATGCATTGAGCAAGCTTGTGCGACGCTGGAGTCATGGGAGGGGCTCCATCGGGGCATATTTGAGTTGTTTGACTTGTACAAACTTAAAATGACATATAATTTGGAATGGAGTATCATGCCTTGGACAGGATTGGACACTTCGTCGTTTTGCTGTCTCTTATTGGAGTGAACAATTAAGTGTGATCTAAATATTCATGTACTTGTTGTAGAATTTTTATTTCTGGTGGAGATGGACTGCCCGGGAACTGTTGAAAACTTGGTTTCAAGGTGGTAATGTCCTGTAATAAATCTTGATCAAGCAAGAGGTAAAACTTTGATTGTCAAGTGCCTCACTAATCTGATTCTCGTGTTAGCATAGCTTTAGAAATGACAGTACAGGACAAGGTGGGTTATCTTAACTTAGCATCTAACTTAAAAGTTTTAGTTTCAAGCAGTACTGTTGGTTCAGAGAAACCACCAGGGGAATACTCCCCCACAATATTCCCTCATGTCACTGCTGGTTCAGAGAAACCAGAGGATGGGACAGTTCGACTAGGGAATATTCCCTCATATCCGGACTACCTCTTCCCTATAAGGCCATTCCAACAAAGAACCCAGATGCAAAAATAAGCAGCGAACAGTTTTTGCCTTCTAAAAACACGCTCCAACAGCGGAGGCAAACAGAGGTGGCATTTTTGGCGCCGGCCGCCGAGGGAGCAGTGAAATACGCTGGCCCCTCCTCGAGCGAAAGCGTGCAAATTCTCGACGCTTCCTGCCACGCTGCCGCTCCTCCACCTCGGCGCTTCCTCCTACCTCGCCTTTGCCACGAGCACGGCGCACAAGAAGCGAAGCGTCGCGCGGGCGTATTCCGCTCTCCGCTCGCGAGAACGGGCGCTGCCTCATTGGCGAAGCATGGCGCACTCGCCTCGCTGTGTAGCACGGCGAAGCGCCGCGGCTGGCGTGCATTCCGCCTTCGCCGCGAAGCACGCTTACTCTGCTGCCGCGAGAGCACGGCAGTGCTAGCTAATCCTTCTCGTGGACGGCCACGGCTTGACGCAGCCGAGCTCGGAGCTGCACTCGCCACGGCCGAAGCGCTCCGCGAAGGGCCGAGATGTTGATGTTCAGCTCGAGCCTCGTGCCGCCGCCGTGAGGAGTGCCCGCCGCTTGCTTCCGCCGGGCCGGGCGTGGGTAGCGCCGGGAAGTGATCGAGGCCATAGGCGGAAGAAGGACGCCTCCTCGTGAGCTCGCTACTCGGGCCGTGTTCCACGACACGGCACGCCCTCGCTGCTGCTGTTCATGGACGACGCCCGCTTCGGAGGACTGGGGCACGGAGGGAGGAGTACCCCCGCCGCGGGGCGAAGAGCTCTGCCGGGCGCTAGGAGCCGCCAGAACTCGAACCCGACTGGAGGAAGAGATAAAAGGAGAGAGAGAGAAACCACAGATGAGTTGCGTCGCTTGAGTACGCGTGTTTTGATTCTCCACGTTTTACTGTGTACACGGCGCAAAGAACGGATGCCTATCTGTAGCCTGTTGGAGATAGCTCAACAATGCATAAAAGTGAAACCTAGGCTGGTGCTGGTAGCCACAACCATCACCAACCAATATATAGCAGATGTAACTTACTAGGGCTGGTGCTAGTAGCTAGTGGTTCATTGTAACTTCGTACTAGCGGCCTCTGGAATCCCTTAGGGGCCCACTGGCCTCAGTTGTCACCAAGTGAGCTCTTTTTATACCAGCTGAGGCCGGAATTATATTTTTGGGGGATTTGACCAGGCTAGGGCATTTCATTTCTCCTTGCCCTTGGGAGTGAGGGACGTGTTTTGTAAGGGTTCTTTTTATAGCTGAGGCCGGAATTATATTATTTTTGGATTTGACCAGGCTAGAAGTGAGGGACGTGTTTGTAAGTGGTTCTTTCCCCTTTTCCTTTTAATATATAATATAATGATACATATCAATCCTTCATGTTAGAGAAATCTGCACATACCTCTCTATATAGCTCACGTGTTGTTAATCATATATCTGCAGACCCGTGCTTATTGATGACCTTCGAGAAGCCAATACTCAAGGGGGGCAAAGTAAATTCGAGCGGACTCCAAACTCTCCTTAGGGTCCTGTGTCACAGAAATGATTCAGAGGCATCACATTATGTAAAGAAGCAAATTCAAGATACCCAGTTCAGCCCGAGCGCCTGATTGATTGCAAACCAAAACAAATATCGAACAGGACAGTGCAGCCTTGCTCGTAAACCAGGAACGGTGTTCCACCGCCCACAAGTTTTTTGTGTAACAGTTGTGCAGTAGTAACACTAGATTAAGGGTGGATGTGGTAGTAAGCATGTACACATTCTAATACATTGGTCCTGTATTGATGGTAGTTTTGGGTCCATTGAGCTTCCCTATTTAGATTCTGTTTTGTGGACTGAAGGCATTCCTGACCACAATGTCAGGTTGAAATGCATGTTTCACTGATACTGTAGCATGTTTTTGTAGAAAACTAGAATGTGATGATTCGTTTGCATTGTACCATTTGATGCAAATTGATGTCGCTGAACTTTGTTAAAGTAACATGACCTGGGTGAAGATTAATGTAGGCAACGATGTTATAAAACCAGTGCTCACGCGAAAACTATAAAACTCCAATCAAAGGTCATAGGATTTGAATCCAGTGTTAGAGATAAGTGGGTTTTTCACTTAAACCCCCCGTGGGGTTTAAATCTAACCCGTGTGTATATAGGTGGAGGTTTAAGTAGAAACCACCTATCTTTATGCATCGGCTGATCCAAATTCGCGCTCGATTAGTTTTCATACTCGATACAAATTTGCCATAACATATGCTCCTTTCAAAAGAAAGTGTCCCATCAGGCTCGTGAGTTGACCAAGACAAGAGTGGAGTGGATGACAGAAATTTTTATTAGTAGGTAGATAAAAATATTAATATATATAAATTTTAATAAATATTTTTATAGAAAAGAGAAATCAAAGCTATAGTTTGTTAGAGGCAACATCTTTTTTTTTTTTATATTGGAGTATGCAATTGTTATTTTCTTGACCGTGTGAGAAGGACGGCACCTTTGCGCCCTCCCCCTGCCTGCTGGTGTGAATGAACGAACCAACATGGCACGTCAATGTCATCTTGCCCTTTTTCCTATAAAAATAAATTGGCAAATACACCCAAATACACATACATATACATGCCATGGATCCCGAATGGTTCACATATAAAAACATATATATAATGATTCCATGTTTTAAAAAATATTGTACCTTTGTTTTTAGAAAAAAATATTAATAGTAGATAACCTAAAAAAGTATGTATAGCCCAAGTGTAAGTTGTTGAAATATTGTTTTAGCGTCAAGGGTAAAAATGTATTTCATACATTTTATCTCCTTTAGCCCATGAAACTAATGGAAGGGCCAATAAAACTAGAAAGTTTTTGTTTTAGAACCAAATAGTTAAGTTGGAGAGAAAAAAGTACTAGAAAGTTTTGTTTTAGAACCAAATAGTTTAGGGGCTTTAGGGTGAAATATTTTGGGTTCGCTATTGTAACACTTTTCGCTTGTATTTGGTAATTATTGTTCTACCATATACTACTAGGATCAAAAGATTCATCTTGCACTTTTTACAACCAAACTCGATGTGCTAGTTTTTTTACTTACCTATATTTAATATTTTATGCATGAGGCAAAAAAGATTTGATGTGTATCAGCTATTTTGGGTTCATTTTTGTGAACTAAACGGTATGCTGGAGAGAGAAAAGTATTGTACCAAAAAAGTTAAGAAACTATAAGTGGCACCTTTTTGGGACCAAGATATAATTTCCCTCGTAACTCTTCCTCTTAACTAAGCCATGCAGCGAGACGCCCACTTCTAAAAGTAAATGTAAAAATATAAATATAAAAAGTTTTAATAAATGTTATTATAGAAAGAGAAATGTCACAAAGACAAGACTCGGCCTAGCTCGTGGAGGCTGGGGCGGTCTCAACCCAGGCGAGCCGGCCCATGAAGGGGGCAAGGGACACCAGACGCCCGGCCGCCCGCCTCCCTCTCCCACGCCGCCTTCGTCTGATTAGATTATGATCTTGTGTGCGTAAGATATTCCACCTATAAGGAAATCTCCTATTTGGGAAAAGAATAAAAGTGTGCTTCAGAAAAAATATTCCGAAATATAAGGAAACCCTTCAGCCCTGGGTTGGTATACAAAATCATAGGAGGGCTATATAACAGGAGGATGCAATCTTTTTAGGGACAAGCAAATAAAGAAAATATTCCCCGTCTTTTGCCCTCAGCTCCCCCGTGCCATCCCCACTACACCCCCCGCTGCCCCCTCGCCCCGTCCCACGCACTGCGACATACTGCATACGGAGAGACGATTCCCCCACCCACCGATGGCTTTCCGAGAATCACGACTTTAGGGCTCAAGCGCCTCCGACGACACAACTCGACAAAATTGATCATTGTTTCGATGAGATCGAAGAACCACTCGCCTGGGATGGAGAACGCATCACTAACCCCGTGATTCTGCCTTCCTCCACCACGCTCCACGTCGACGCCTCGAGGATCTGCCAGACATGGCCGCCGCCGTTGGCCGACGCCTGTGCGCCACCTTGGGCGCCCACCCCATCCCCGACGACGGCATTGACTGACGACGACACCGACCGCCATCCTCTAGCCCATGAAACTAATGAAGGGCCAATATATTAGAAAGTTTTGTGTCGTGGGTAAAAATGTATTTTCATACTTTTATCTCCTTAGCCCATGAAACCAATGAAGGGCCAATATACTAGAAAGTTTTTGTTTTAAAACCAATAAAAACCAAATAGTTGTTGGAGAGAAAGTACTAGAAAGTTTTTGTTTTAGAACCAAATAGTTAAGTTGAGAGAAAAAAGTACTGTACCAAAAGTTAAGAAACTATATGGCACCTTGGGACCAAGATATACTTCCTCGTAACTCTTCCTCTTAACTAAGCCATGCAGCGAGAGACGCCTAATTCGCAAAAAATAAATAAAGAATAATAAAAATAAAAATAAAGAAAACCTCCCCAGGACCTGTAAACAAGACCTGTAACAAAAAGCCGACGCCGTAGCCGCACGCCGCACAGGCTCCGCCGCCCGCCGCACCTCGCACACCGCACCCGCATAGGCGCCGCCGTCCACACCGTTCCGCCCCTGCGGCCCCTCCACCCCCCCTGTCTGCAACGACTGGCGGATCGCCGCCGCCGCCGCCGCCGCCGTATCACAGGTGGTGAGGCCTTTCTTCTTCTCTCTTCGCCGGCGATGAGCGCACACTAGGTAATCCCACCCCCTTTCTTTCTGTCTGCTGTGCGAAACCGAGTTTTCGATTTTTTAAATAAAAATTGAGTTCTCAGACTGTAAAATCTACTAGTATGTGGCTATTTGATTCCCACTAATTTCTAACCTTTGCAAACATTATTCTAGTTCTAGATCCGTCCCTGACTGATCCATGGTCAATACCCGGTCAGAGGAGATGCTCCTTCTTTCTACCCAGCTGCTGCTTCTGCAACCGCCACAAGAAAGCTTTACGGAAGGGAAACCAGGAGCGCCACAGCCGCAGCTGCCAGTGCTCAGACACACCAAACCTCAGGAGGTCCACTGAGAAAACAAAGGAAAGCACAAATCTAGACACAAGTTCCCGATACGTCCTCTCACAGATCTGCTAAACGCCAACCAAGGATGCCACTGCACAGCCACCCCAAATCCACATCCTCGCTAAACAATCCAAAAGACTCGACAAAAGGCCCACCAGAGTTAGCAGGAACATAAGCAGCCACCTTCCTTCAAGACAAGATTCTAATGGAACCTCAATGCCCACCTCCACCAAAAAGAAAACCCAAGATGATGCTCTCAGGCTGCCTCTACGCCGTCCAAGAAGCACAAAAGGCTCATGCAACAAAGAGCTACGTTGCACTCTTCAATCCAAGACAAGAAGAACCTGAGTTGCAAGGTACAGGATGTCATGCCATTTCATTCAATTAATGAACTTTGCCTGTGGATGAGATTTTTTTTCCTGGTTTCGCACATACCAGCTCGTTACTTAGTTTTTTGTTGCAAACATTTCACCTGTCAGATTGAGTCAAAATGCTCAACATTATTACATTAAAAGAACTGCATCGTTTCAGTCTTTGTTGTTGAGTGCAATGTCTTGAAGCATCCTTAGTGTGTTGAGCCTCTAAAACCAACCGATATCATAGTACACCACACATATCACTCTTGCTTAATCACCCTTCCATTGTCATTCTGGAGAGGGCTCATAGCTTCTTAGCATTCAAATTTTGGCATAGCAATTTCAGGATGATGATTTTGTTTCAAAAATTTCAGGATGATGATTTCTATCGCCTCTGCTTCCCTTGATGCTGATGATTAGTTTTCATCCAAATACTAAAGGCTGTTATCTGTAAAATTTTGTGATGCAGTGCTTGCTCCTGAGGGAGAATGAGGAAAAAGCTTCTGAGGTGCAAACCGAAGAGATAATGCTGTTTTGGTGCAGGAAGAAAGTAATGCACCGGAACAAACCCAAATCCAGGAACCTTCAAATGTGGCTGCTAGCGAGCTTTTTCGGATCACTTTTCTGACATGCATGAAACTGAGGTGATATTGAGGGAGATGTTGGATCCCATCAGTCTGATGTTGTTTTTGTGAGGTTGACTGCCACCCTCTTTCTAAAATCTGGAGATTCAAAACAAGTCAGATCTGTATTTATGCTGCTGATGAAATCAGTGCAGTAAGCAGCAGTTGGGTATCTACTACCGACAAAATTGATGCACTAAGCATTTTGGAAAGTAGTGATATTGCCTTCTGTTATCCGTTATTGGTATTAACTCCCAAGTAGCGTGAACGCGAATTACATACATCTTTCCAGTAATACACTTTTTATTTAAACCTGCAAATGTTATACTGTTTCTGGTGCTACTTTTACCTTAATGGACAAAGTATCCGTCATGCACTCTTTTATCACTTGCTTTTATGTCTGTTAGCTTTTTATGACTTCCTAGTAGGGTCACACCTCTGAATGTTGTGTCCTAGTATATTTTATAGAAGTTTGGTTCTTTCATTATTGTCTGATAATGCATATTGAGGCTTAAAGCAATGTTGCAATTTTTTGTACAGTCTTTCATTCTTCCCCAGACGTGTTTACTAAATAAGGCAGTGGAAAGCATCCCCATGTTGGAAACTGGAGAGAGCAAAGCCACTGAATTCAAAGTATACTAAACTAAAAATTTGCATATTTATTTATTCTATTAGCTATATAGATTCTGTTTGATGTTGTTACATGGAGTCGATATATCAGCTGAGTCCTTAATCACCTTCTGTATTGCAGCCATAACTCTACTAGAATTGCAAAATAGCAGTTGCTCTACTGCTCATCATGAAGAGGTATTAATCAAATGAGGCGTCCATGATTTCTCATGCAGTATGTGTGTTTTCATTTCATTTTTTATTTAGTGGGATATAAATAACCATGTGCATGCAGTTAATGTTCTGTTCGTCCCTCCTCTAGGCCAGCAAGTCAGTGGAAGATGGTGGTTCCGTGGATTCCAAGGTGCATGCACTTCGAGGAATATTTGAAACTATCCAATGTGATGAAACAGATTACAATGACAACATTTGTGTTTGTTGCAGAAGTAAGGAAATCTCAGATACTAGCAAGTTACTCTGCAGTCCACTTAAGTTCTCTTTGCTTCATATTCTTTTCTTTAATACTGAAATTATGGAAATATGGACCTATAGAATCAAAAAAAAAATGGAACATAATCACGCTTAAAACTTCTAAGTAGTTTCTGTGATAGATCCCCTCCCACTGTACCAGTTGACTCAATCAAATTTGCAATCCTGTTTATTCTCATGCAGGCAATTGGTACCCACACGTTTGAGTTATGAGTTATCTGTGTTTCACTAGCACTATCTGGCTATTTTACTCCCTTATTGGTTGGCATTATAAGCAATACAGCTGAAGTTCTATTTACTGTGCCCATGTCCAGCATATTTATCTGTTTATTCCAGATGTCATGCCTTTTATAATATACTGTTGAAAATACTTGTGTATAAAAATCATAAGTGTTATAAGTGATCACTAGATTGAAAACTATATAAGGATAACTGGATAAGTGTTATTTGGGATGTTTATATGGTCTTCTAAGTATATAAATTTGACAACACATCTTTTGTTGTATATTTTTAAAGACATGACGTTAAATTTGTGTTATGGGTGTATTTTTTTTGAAACGGATTTGTTCCTTTTTATATGATAGATTCAAATGATAAAGATGTCATTAGTCAAACTTAAATGGTTTGATGACATCTTTGCAATGCTATTTATTTTTACTGGATGGAGTGAAGTTGTAGAGATATTGGTGAACCTCTTTACAAATCCAGAAAACTATGAAGCTAGGTTATTACTGTCCTGGATCCTGGAAGACTATGAACCTAGGTTTAGAGATATTGTAGGCATAGCTTGAGTTGAATTTTGTAATAGTGATATTTACGATTATAGTTCTGTATATGGTAAAGCTTAAGTGAACCCTTTTACAATTTAAGAAAAAAAAAAGAGCTTTTTAATATAGAAAAAGTAAATGTAGGTAAACCTTAACAAATCCATAAACAAGTGGTATGAAAGAATGAAGTAAAGTTTCCTAAAATTGCATAGTTCTTGCTACTACAAGTTTAGAAGAAGTGCATTCTTTTCAAATGAGTGATATGATTAATTGGTGAACACTGTTTCAAGGTTATGGAGAAGTGTTTATAGAACTTGACAAATCCTTTATATTCTAGTGGTTGATGCATCTTTTCCAACATGTTTTGTGGAACAGTTCCATCTTTTAATACCATGCTGTAAATATGAAAATCGGTGTTCCATGCCTCATACTTGATTTGTAGGGATCTTAATAAAACTAAACCCTTTCCTTACTATAATGATACACATAGGAAAAAAAATCATATACAACTCTTTGAGAAGGGAGAAGGGAAAAACTAAACCCATTTTTTTTTTATTTGGTAACAGGTCTTGTGGTGGAAAAGGATGTAAACGACATTACCATCTTTCGTATAGAGCCTCCCTGACGTGTCCCTAGGAATATGGCTTTGCATATGTGTGTATAAAGAAGAGGATTCAGTTTGGTATATATTCAGTCAGTGAGGGAATTGAATCTTATGGGATGTCAAGGAAGGTAATTATATCATATAAAATGTATGACAGTTTGTCTTCTATTGTTGTCATTCATTTATTAACTCTATCGCTTTCTCCGCTTTTAGGAGCGGATAACAGCAAGAAATATTTTGTGAAGTATAAAAAATCTTGCTCATGTACATAATCAGTGGGTTGCAGAAAGTGATATAGTTTGATAGCACCCCGCAAAGGTTCTGATCTTATCTCCAAATTTAAAGAGGATTCATAAAGAAAAGGTGATTACTCTTGTGATGAATCTTATTGTGTGTCTTTTCTTAGAGGATTTTAGGCTCTTGCAAAAGTATGCATGCTGATATGCTAAAAAAAAAGTATGCATGCTGATGGATTCCTTTCTGATTTTGATTTCTTAGGCAATAAGGTGGAAGCAGGAATGGGCTGAACCACACCGCCTGTTGAAAGAGAAGATTACTTATGCCTCCAAAAGAAGCTGAAGCTTTTTTAGTTCGCTAGGTGATAAATTTGTGTACTGTAATGTCGAATGGCTAGTGAAATGGAAGGATTCACTACGAACATGCTACATGGGAACTTGAGTCTTCATCCTTTTATGTACCCTGAGGCTGAGGAGCTCAAAAGGAGCTATGAGGACCGCTTTAAAGCTGCAAGAAAAGCATCTGATCCTTCGCATAGACAAGGTATGCCATATAAAAACATTTTATTTGTATTAACTGGCACACTGCAACTTCATTTGACAAGAAAGTGATAATAGTTTATACATTTTCATCATTTGGGTTATATGCTCATCCTTCTGCTAGTCCACCACAATCAATGAGCTTTATTAGTTCCAAGCAAGTTTGTTTTCTCTCTGCAGTTGTCTCGGTCACATTGCTTTGCTAGGGCTACCCCACGCAAATAATGAGCTCTATTAGTTCCTTAAAAGTTTTTTCCCCTTCTGCTGTTTGGACATTAGACCATCTGAAGTATGTTTCAGAATGAACCCATTGGATTCCCCTGTGTGATCTCTGTTACATTCTTTCATTCCAAACAGCCCCTAGATTGCTTAAAGATTTCACAATTTTCAGTAATGGTAAACATCTATGTGCTATACCAGGTTAAGGGCAATTTTCAGTAATGGTAAACATCTATGTGCTATACAGTGTTAAGGGCGGCATATTTCAGCAACTCCAGATTGCCGTGATGGTTGCCCTCCTGGTTTAGATGATGATCATTTGAGATCTCTCAACCAGCTTCGCGGAGTTCTGGCACAATTCCTCGTGGTGCTGTTTTCTCATCGACCATCAGGTAGAATAGAACTAGCTAAATATTGTAGCCACCATGCATGAAAAAGGTATATTGATATGTTTTATTGGCGCCTTTCCACTTTTAAGTTTTTGGATTTCTAGATTTAGTTGTGCTTCCATTTTTTTTCTTGTCTTTTTATTAGTTGAGGTTTATGGTTACTGGCATGATCAAATCTTGCTGGCGCCTTTGTATTATGGCAGTTTTTAATGTATGGCGAAGCTTCGACATTAAGTCGGGTGTTTTTAGACATTACCCATGGTTTAATCCACTAACTTATCTGGTTTACAGGAGCGAGTAATTAAGACCATTCTTTTTGTGACATCCATACTGCCTCTCACATTTGTCGACCACTCCTCATTGTCTCTTACTACTACTTCTCTCTCCTTGTGGAGACTAAGTTCAATCGCTAGCAGCATCCATCAATGTTGTGGTGTACAATGGGGGAGAAAGATGTACGCTGAAATCAATTCAAGATCTGAGTTTTATCAGGATGGTTCTGTGATGCTGCAGGTTCCTTCTATTCCTAAATCTGATGCCATCTTAGAGGTAATATTATTCTGTTTGACTCAGCTTGTCTAGTTTATCCATTAAAAGAGCACCATTGCTTTCTTTAGATGCATTTTGCATTTAAATGTTAAGTAAATCCATAAAGCTTACTTATCATGTAATATGTACCCTTTGTTTCCTGTTAATTTTTACTATAAATACAGGACATCTAAGCCATTGAACTAATTAACTGGGAAGTGCAGTTATGATCAGATGATTTGCCAAAACTCTAGAGTTTTAAAATGCCTTGATCAACTTAAGCCACTTCCCTACCAATTTTAGATGGTTCTGTTGAGTTCCTCACTAAAGGTGCTTTGCCACCAACCCCTTTATATAGAATTCTTTTGTACCACAAGTGGGTCATATTTTCTTATTTTATTTTGCAGAAAGTATTGCTGAGCACATCAATTCGCTGTCTTTTTCTCAACCCTGGAAGAAAATGGTACATTAAGTGTCTCAAATGGTGTTTTTCTGATACAGCCGCACCCTAGCTGTTCTGAAAGCAAAATCTTGCACGCTATGTTGCCTTTTGAGCGAAGGCAGATTCTTCTAAGCTTTAGAGTATTGTCTCCTGCCCGCCTTCACCAGTGCACTAGAGATGTATTGTTACATATTACCATCAAACTCCCCAGCCCCCTTAGATCACATTCTAAAAACAGATACCGTTGGTGCTCTTCGCAACATTCTTATATCCCTTCTCGAAGGTTTGCTTTTTTAAAACTTCTTTTGCATGCAATGACTTGTTTTAAAGTAGCAATTTAGCTGGATAAGATGGAACCTGCATGTACACTTATCATGCATGTCTGCAGACAATTCTATTGGATCTTCAGTTAATCCTTATGCAACAGTGTTGTGACCAATTTATCTCGCTGATCCGCTGCAAAGCAACACTTACCAAGGATCGCCCTGTAACTGATATCCTTGACATTGAGTGCATTCATGTGGCAAGTTGCCGTTTTTTGACAGAATACCCAACAGATCAGATTCAAGGTCTTAGAGTTCTTATTCTTTCTGCCACAGGTGAGTCCATGGTCTTTTACTTTACAATTCGCATGTTGGATTACAGGAAGGTCAGTCTGCTACCCCTGTTCCAAAATTTGTTTGTTTTAATTTTGCCATAAGTCAAACTTCATTAATCCTGACCAAGTTTATATAAAAAAAAATGCACCAACGTTACAGCGCCAAATTAAGCCACAGCTAAATTCACCATGAAGTATGTCTTCATAGTGCAGTTATTGGGGATTGTAGATACCAATATCTTTTATATAAACTTTGTCAAAGTTTATGACAACTAAAACAACCTACATTTTGGAATGGAGGGAATACTACCTAAGCCTGAATTTTTGCAACCCTCTGATTTTTAATTATCATACCTTATGCTTACCCATGCAGTTTCTTTCATTTTTCCAAAGTTAGTGTTCCTCGCTCTGAGAGTATCCTGCAATACCTAGCATCTTAGCTTACTGTCAAATAACTGAGTGATATTGTTTAGTTATCTTATTTTGCCTCAGTTACGTGGTTAAGAATAACAAAAAGACAGTTAAATTTTCAGTTCAAATTTCTAACACGCTTCTTTTGGAAGTAGATGTCCATTGTAATGATTATTTTGGTCATCTGTTTTGAATAGCTCTGATTTGTTATTGAGACACTAGATTACTTATGCTTATGATGCTGCTGTATCTCCAAAGTTGTATTAACACGTTTTGGTCCAGTCTTACTCAACTCTATTTTGTGGCAGTCTGGTGGTGGATCTGGCAACCCCATGGGTGACACGATGACTTTGTTCGTCAAAGATTTGTTACGAAGTCATATGAACGCAGTTGAACGTGGATTGCTACTGCAAAAGAAACAGACAGCAAATGAATATGTTCAATGACAAAAACTATGGGGCGATGAGTATTTTTGATTGATAGTCGCATGTGGGCCCAAGCATCAAGCTATCGGGTTGCTGATGCCATCATCATATGGTAGTGACTGGAATCCCATGAATGACTTGAGAGCCCTTCAGAGGGTCAGCATTGAGTCAAAGCCCGAACCTGTGCCTATTTTTCGTTTGTATTCATCTTTATACAGTGGGAGGAAAAGTTTATTCTTGCAAAGCATGATCATATTCTGGATAGCAATATTGTTAATATAACCCCTAGCCTCAGCCATTGTCTGCCTGGGGTGCATCATTTCTGTTCAAATGACTTGAGGAGTTGCAGAACCTTAGTTACTCAAATGTCGTACTGGTGATAAGCTTTTCATGGATAATGTAGCTTTTGGAGTTTTAACAAAATTACCCAGCAAGGTCGCACTCAGCACTGAAGCAGGCAATGCAGCCATATCACAAGCTTTTCTCGCGTGATCTTTATTCTAGAGCTGTTGTTGTAGCTGGTGAGAGGGAGGGAATTTCATCAGTTGATGGTGATCTGCCAAAGTTCTGTGCCTACTGGTCAAGTTTACTTAATGGGAGGTCTCCCTCATTGGCAACATATTTCTGAGCTAGCACAAAGAAGCCGTAGAAAGATACATAACACGGAGTAACAATTGAAAAACACAGAAGAACAGTTGAATATACCTACTGAAGAAACTGATGAAGCCAGAATAAAAAGCTGAAGAATTGGTGAAATCATGGATTCATCTCCAAAAGACTCACCTGGCAAAAACAAGGACAATTCATATTATTGCTGAAAAACAATAATTCCCATGTAGTTCTCTCATCAAATATCAGTTGAAAATACATGGCAGGAACTAAGTATTACATCTGTAACTGAACTGTTGTATTTTAGTTTAGGTATGGATACTGCATTGTGCTAACACAGTTCATTATGTAGAGCGAAACAATCTTCATGGCACAACAAAAATGTCTACATACAACCAACTCAAAAGCCAGAACTTTCTTCAAGGTTATATATGTTGCTGCAACTGCCGGTACTGCTACACATATTTAACTCTATTGCCCCCTCCATGACTCATGCTCTTTAATTTTTTAATCCTGTTTAAATAATTTATTAAATTTTCACAAAATATAAGATAGAATTTGGCCCTCTTAGGATTTTTGTTTTTGTTAATATTTCTCAGCTCTGAACCATGTGTGAAATGTGTATTTTCCCTCATCATTTGTCAAGTTAATTTTCACAAATATAAGATAGAATTTGGCTCTCTTAGGATTTGATGGTTAATATTTCTCAGCTCTGAACCATGTGTGAAATGTGTATTTTCCTCGTCATTTATCAAAAGTTGATTCGATAAATATTGCTCTTAAAATGAGATGAGAAAAAGTTTTTTGAAGCAAGATAGAAAAAGTTGACCGATGATTTTTTATATTCTCAGTATCATCTGGAATCCATTAGTATTTTGACAGTTTCCACTAGTTGTTTATCTTAAGCACATGTGATCATGTTCTCAAATATCATCTTCTCAATCCATAACCATAATGTTTGCTGAAGTTCCTACCAGCTACTTTATTTTAAGTATTATTTTCAGCATCAGGGGTCATGGGCAATGCTTGCCATTTCCATGTGTGTTCGGGCTTGAAACTGATGTTGGTATCATCCGTGTATAGTTCTTTTGTTTTATTGTATGCTTCATGTCTAACTTTTCAGGATAGTACTAGAACATCTTATACTTTTATTGCTCATCCATTAGTCAAGTAGTAATCCTCAGCATAAGTCACAAGAGAAAATCACAGAAACATTCACAGTTGTCATCTTCCTCATGGCTGCCAATGCACAAGAATCATCGAGGAAATAGTGGCAATCACAGATTGATGCGGGACTCCAGCTTCTCAATCACCATATATTTTAAGCAATGCATGCAACATGAATCATATAGTCCCTAGGATAATCATTTTAGGTTAGAAGCAGTACACGGCCTATGCAGATCTAAAACGGAACAAAATATTTGTTAAAGAAAAAAATCAGAAAAAGAAGAGATCATAGGCAGTGCTTCTTGTTATGGCAGTCTAGCAGTAAGCAATAAGGCTTCATTAGTGGCCAATTGCCCAATTATCCTATATTTATTTATATTTCCTTAAATAGTTTGAGCCGATTTATTTAGAGAGGGGAGAGAGATATAAGGACATAAGACACACTTGTGTGAGGTAAGCAAGAGCAAAACCCAAGTTGCTCAGCTTCCCCAGGTGGTAGCGTGGGAGTCCAGATTGTAACCTCTCTCTCATTCTTGACTTGTGCTCCTCTCCCACACCAACCACGGCGCCGCTGGGCGCGCCGACGCCCCCTTCCGGCCCTCCCACTCCCCCACCCTATTTCCCTCAGATCCACCGGGCTGTCGGTGGACCCGAGCCCCTCATCAGCTTCCCCCTTAAAAACTCGACCTGCAGGTTATCATACAGCCCCTCGGGCACTCTGTTAAGAAGAACTCACATCGCAGCTCGAGAAAAACCCAAGAATCCTGCCCCACTCCATACACATGCACTGTAGCCCATGTCAGAATGAATCACCAACGGCTGGGCCAGACCTTAGACCCATTCTTTGGTGTCGACAGATGAAGGAATTTTTTTTAACCCCCTAGCCTGGAAATTCATTCCCATAGGAGGCTCATTTACTAGGCACGCATCCTTTTGTAACATAAATAATAAAGCTCTACATCCTACCACTATGCACCTTTGCTGCCGCAAAGAGATTTAGAGAGAGAATTGAAAGAGGCTTGACACCTGGCTGAATCAAGAGGCCTGACCTTGAGATCCCCCAATTTCTAATTATGCAGCCACTTTGTTTTGAAAATGTTAAAAGACTGTAAAATTTTGATAAAAATCAGTCACTTATATGCAGTTAATGCATGTTTAGTTTACAAAAGTTGAACCAGTGGCTCATATTCAATTGCTTTTAAGATGATGTCGCAATTAGTGACCATGGAGATGTTTCTTAACTTTGATCTACAAAAATATTTAAACTGAAGTATTTGTTAAACATAGTTGTGGTCTCCTCTGCAATAACATACAAATGACAAATGTGGTATTTGTAGCAAGGATGCATCCCAGTCATAGATCACATTTTACCTAAAAATCCCAGTCAAATTATGAAAAATTTAAAGTTTACTTTATTTCATGTACTGAATTTTCAATCTTAGTTTGTTTGCTTTTATGTATTTTTAACAAAAATTTTCAGGAGAATGTGAAATCCTTATGTGAGGAACTTCTCGAGTATATTTTGAAGAATCACCAAATCAGCCAGGAGCCTAAGGCCTACTGCATGCATTCAATTTAGCTCTGGTTAGATAAAAGTTCTTCTTATTTTGTTTTTTTTGCTTTAATTTAGTTTGCTGCCAAATGTAAGCTTTTGTTTTTGTTTTTGTATTGTTCTTGCTTTTAGTAGTTATGCTAAGCTTTTCAAAGCATAAGATCAATCACAGAATCTCATATGCTTGCTGTAAACAACTTAAACTATGAGTACAGCTGCAACTTGCTAAGTTTGTCTATAAGAAGCTAAAGATCCCAAGAAGAAGTTTGCACGTAGAGCAGGGGAAGTAGAGCAAGCAAAATATATGGCTTCAACGAGCAACATATCAACTTGTGAACCGGACACCCTTGCTAGACTGGAGAAATGATGAGAGTTTAATCCCCAGCCAGGTAACTTTGACTGATGGTAACTTTGAGAATGGTTCACATCACGAGGCTACCAGGTGACTTTTGGACCGAGGAGATGGTTTCGAAGAGAAAGAACTTCTATCTGACCAGTAACTCGTGAAGGGAACGTTTATCGAGAGATGAACTTCTCAGCAAAATAATGGACGAAAAGATTAAATTAGTTGACAAAGTTTTTCTCATTAAGAGAAAAGGGAGTATCCAGGATAAGCATTCCAAAGAGGTTTCATTTTTGGAGATGCATAGGCAAAAGGAAGTGGCAAAACTCAGGGGTGCTTGCAGTTTAGTTGTCGAACATCTTAGTAGTAGTCAAAATCGCATTGATCAAGAGGGGCGGATGGAAAAATAAAGCACAATTGATTGGTTTACTATGCTGCTGTATGCTTTCTTGAACACATGAAATGCCAACGTAACAGGCTTGACATGCAGCAATCAGCTTCCAGGATCAGGAGTCTCAACTGAAGGAAGAAAACCTTCAGGGCGGCAAAATGTGGCCAATTAGATCAAAATTTTGATCAACACATTCCCTTTACCATATTTTGAATTTGCTATGGAAGAATTTAGGCACTTCAGGGAAGTAGTTGGTAGCTGCCATGTTCATGCAGGTGCTCTGGCACCGAGTTGGCTGGATGACAACTCAGCAATGGAAATTATGTTGGTTGAAGCACAAATGCATCTGAAGTTAGACCTGCTGGAAGTTCTTGTTCAAGGTCCAGCATCAGAAGTTCAACGATCCATCAGTGAATGGATTCGCAGTTATTCTGATGGCATCAACTCACAAGGAGATGCATCTCTGGTAAGCTAAATAGGCCTGCTGAAGTTATTGTTCAAGGTCCAGAATCAGTTGTCGATCCATCGGTGGACAGGATTTGCAATTATCCTGATGGCATCAACTCACAAGGAGATGCGCGCTCTGGCAATTCTTCATTGGTTAGTAGTCCTTAACTGTCAAATTCAGTTACTATGGCGGTTTATTTACATGCAATGGTGACAGTACTTATTAGTTGCCCAAGCAACAAATGATCATTTTTCGTAGAAAGCTGTCATGTTCAACCTGTAAATCATAACATATTTCCCTGAACAATGCTTTGCTCATCGTATGACCATTGGAATTTCAGAAAGAAATGTGAGATCTCCTCATGTCAGTATTTATGACCTCTGCCTTTTTTTTCCTTGGGAGTTGTCGCTGTCCTTTTCTCTCCTTTGATAGAGCACAAAGTGTAAGAAACATTTGTAAGCTTTCTTCTAGTAGCCTAAACTAGGGTGTGGCTTCTTTTCTTACTGTTTCTATTTAGTAAAACCAATCTTAAATGTGTTTACCACTCTGGTAGTTCTGTTGGTCCGTTTCCTGGCCGATAAGAACTATGCATTATTTTGCCTTTTGTATAGAACAGTCCCTCTGAATTTTTCTAGCCCGTATCCTTGAATGTACCTTGACTAGTGATATCCCTTCTCTTTCTTTGTATGTATTATGTTGGTTTTCATGGTACAATCCAAGTGTTACTTTTACAATTAATAATTTACTGGTGGATATCCTGCTTTTCTTTGCGTGAGGGACAGTGCTTTGCGCATTTTGTTCATTTTTTTTTAACTAATTGTATATCACTGCTTGCTCCTGCTTGTTTTCTTGTCTTGTCTTGTCATTACACATTGCGTCATTGTCTAGGATCCTTATTTATACGGGCACTGCGTCCTAAGCTTATTGTGCTGTATAACTCAATATGTACTGCTACCATTATATCAGGAACCCCTCAAGTGGTGACCTTAGAAAGTACCTGAGCATGTTGAGGAGAACACAGCTGGCTCACCAGCACAGGGTGGTACAAGCGAACATTTAGGTGATGATGCAATGGAAGTTGAACCGAAATAGGAACACTGCTTTGGCCGATTCACACTGACTTTTGACACACCAGCTTTGAATGTTGCATCCAGGCAGGCAACAATGCCGGTTTCTCGAGAAATTGAGATGGGAGCAATCTTGTGGACCAAATGTGCACAGCAGAGTTTAGTGTCATCACACCCTTTTGCAAGGGGAACCAGGACAAGCAAATTTGTCTAGTGCAGCATCAGCAACCCTTGCAATCTGAGAGAGGCAACAATCAATCCCTTCCAATAATCTGCTTGAAAGAGCACAGCTTGATCAGAGTCGACCAAATTATCAGGCAGATGCGGCACCTGGTTGGCGCAGTCTGCAGAACTCTTTCCAGTGACATCAATGATGTTTAATCACCCACCTATTGATGTTGGAACCACTGAAAATGAGTTGCACAAATTAAGACTACACATGGACACACTCAATAAAATCCATGAACAGAAGGTTTCTATTTTGTCCTTGTCTTTCTTTCTTATGCTGTTCTAGAATCACCATATCTAACTAACTCCAATTTGACAGAAACCCAACTTCAGGCCGGTGTAGCCAAGAAGTAGAGAAGGTAAAGAAAATATGATTTGTTAATTAAAGAACATGACTCCACTCATCTTCAGCAAAAGAAGGCACTCGATGATTTTTATGAGAAAGTTCAACGCAACCAATTGTTGGCTGAGGATTTTTTACCATTCATCAACATCTGCAGCACAAGGTATGGAGCATGTACATTCATACATTGTCCCTTAAATTAATGTTTTTCAACATGATTAGTTGTTTCATATGAAACATTGTTATGTTCTATTTCATTGCAATTTCCCCTTCTGCAAGATTTACATCTTTAGGTGCAGTAGATCTATTAGCTCTAGTGTAACTATTGTTGTTATAAGTTCTATTTCATTGCAATTTCCCTTTTTCTTCAAGATTTACATCTGAAGGCTTAGTAGATCTTATTAGCTCAAGTGTAAATATTGTCACACTTTATATTCCGCTTTGTTACCCAGCACGTGAGTATTCTAAAAATCTGTAGGGAGATCAATCATGCATTTTGACATCAAATTACTGTTTTTCATGCGAAGAATACAATAGGCAATGTCGATCAACCATACTGAAAACAAAGAAAGAATGATAGAAGTCACAGCACCTGCAGAGTCTAGATGAAAATCTAGTGTCCAGCGACGCCCCAGGCTCATCCCACCTCCTTGGCTCTCTCCCAGCCGGCAGCAGGGCCCCCTCCTCCATTCCTCCTGTAAACAGTTTACCCACGTGGAGGTGTCTCTGCCATGAGCCCATGAGGCCAGAACCAGGGGCTGGAAATGGGGCCCTGACAGCTGGCGGCGAATGGATCGAGCGGCTGAGTCCAGAGGAGGCGGCGCTGGCTAGATCCACGCCCGATTCGAAGGGGGGCAGGGGCCTGAGGTGGCGCAGGGAGGGCGATTTAGTCAGGGGCCGGCGGTGCGAGCCTGCAATAGCGACGTCCGTGGAGGATCTGGTCGAGGCGGGCGGCAATCTTGAGGACGACTGCAGACAGTGCACATGAAAGCCGTGCATTGTCGCGTGCTATGAGTTAGCCAACCGCCTTTCTTTACCGAGAAATTATGAAATTTGACCCGTATTCTCGCATGCCACCAGAAATATGACCCGACCGCATGCCTTATGAAATACGACTACAGACAGGGCTGCGGTCTGCGTGGAAGAAAACTACCTTGACCGCGAATGAAGTGCTGGGTGAGCTATCGGGCAGGGTATTTCGCCTGCCGGGTGAATGATTGTTTTGGAAATGTTTTAGTTGTAGAGATAAAATATTTTCAATTTTTCATTAACTATTTTGTTCTTCTAGAAATGTTTGGATTGTAGAGATAAAATATTTCTTAGAATTTTGTCATTAACAACTATTTCTTTGTTCTGGAAATGTTTTAGTTGTAGAGATAAAAATATAAAATATTTAGAATTTTGTCATTAACAAATATTTCTTTTCTTTCATTCAGGTGCAGCTAAAGCCCATACCCCTCAGTTAAATTACGCACACCTCAGGCTACCCACAAGAGTGATGAGGCCTCCAAAGTTGGACTCCTCACCATCATCTATTGCTCTGTCATCAGTGTGTCGACCACCAGTGCCGGAGCCTAGGGTCCAAGCACCGCGGGTGGACCAACCATCGTCGGCCATTATGCAGTTGTCCCGTACCCAACCTCCAAACTTGAACAAGGCAATCTTTTTCAAAGCAACGTCAATGACTCTAGTCACAGGCCGCCACCTCCACGTGGGACTTATGGGAGTTCAGAGTGAATTGGCTCCTCGCCTCACCTGCTCCTCATCTCCAGTTCAGGTCGCCACGGCACATTCCACACTTGGAAATCAACAGCAACCGTCAGCAACTAGGGTGGAGGCAATGTCCTCAAGGACACACACCAGCACTGGCAGCAGGCTCATCCCCCTTTCAGATATACGTAGGGGACCCTGGCAGCCTCTGCAATGTCCAAGTTACACTCTGTCCCTCCTTCAACCTCATTGCCCTCAAGCTCTGCATCCTAGTCACCGTGTGCCGCCAACTCCAAACCCTACTTTACAAGCTGTGGCACCTCGAGGCTCGACATACAACAATGCCTTCCATCCTACAGGCATGCAGCCGCCGAATTCTGGGTCACTATCGCTGGATGCATGGCTTACGCTAATCTTGGGTTGAGTGATGATGCGTCTACAGCTAAGAACAACCAGTCCTGGGTTGAGCAGTGATGCGCCTAGGGCAGCTCCTACAAATACGCCCAGTCTTGGATTGAGCAGTGATATGCCTAGGGGGACAGCTCCTGCTACAAATACAACCAGTCTTTGGGTTGAGCAGTGATGTGCCTAGGTCACGGCTCCTGCTAGATTGAGCAGTGATTCGCCTGGGCTGATAGTTCCTGCTACAAATGGTCCCTAGATGTGGTGTGCTTGTCTGATGATGAATGAGACTAGCTAGCAGTGTACAAAGACTGACAGTTACTTGACTGGGTGAAAACTAGGTGACCGAAGGCATTGTTTCGTTTGTTTCGTTTTACAGCCCTTGTTCGACAAGGTAAAGTGTTGTTTGTGCTGTGAAGGGCCAGTAACAGCAATACCAGTTTTATCAGATTCACTGTAAATTGGTATCATGACAAATGTCAGCCAACGGCTGCTGTAAATCGCCAACCTCCGGCGAACATGTGGAGATTAGCCTCTGAGATAGACTGTTTCAAGCGATGAGGTTGCTGTACATGTTTGTCATTGACTAGGTAATGCTGTGTTGCATCGGGTTGACCACCAGTTGAAACAAGGGAGGGCAAATATATTTGTCGCCTCGTCCGCTCTGCTGCAGGCTTTCAGCCTTATTTTCCATCACCTCTCCCATTCTTTCTCCAGAAATGGTTCTGATTTTTAGAAACCCACAAAACTATTGCCTTAATTGGTCCGTGTCTATAAATGGTCTGATTTAGAAACATACTGCTAGACCACAAATCTATAAATGGTTCTCCGGAAATATGTTGACCGTCTTTGAAAATCGTAAGTTAAGGATGACTAAAGTTTAGTAACCTGTTTTTTGTCTTCTTTTTTGTTGCCAACAAGGTGAGATAAAAGTGACTTGCCAAAAAAGACAGCCCCTGCCCTTCCTTTTTTCTCTCCCGTTTCTCTCTTCCTAGAAGTGAAGGCATTTTGGTCTCTGTACAGTCGCTTTAATGCACTATAGTCCGTGAAACAAACATGAAGAACTATGGTCATAGAAACCTGCATTGAGGTTTCTTTGCTTGGTTGGTAGACCCCATCATCCGTGGCAGCTGCAAGAGAGGTTAGCTCATCAACATGTGAACATGGCGCAAAAGAAATACTAGGGCCTTGTTTAGATGGCTAAAATTTAACGCTTTTTCGCCACCGCGGCAAAAGCAATATAAATTAAACACCCATCATCTGTGGCAGTTGCATGCGGCTAGACAAACATGGACGCTTACAATTTTCGTGGCAGCCGCGTGGCGTGGACTTTTGGCGTGCAACTCTAGTGGAAGTTGGATGTCATTGGATGTCCGTGGATCGCATAGTTGAAAAATGAAGCCCAGAATGAGATGGTCTGGCCGAAATTTGAATTTACAGGTTATTTGGATCAGCCCCAGTTCGAAAAATGGTATTTAGAATGAGATGGTCGCGAAATTTGAATTTAGGTCGTTTATTAAAATGCGAGAATGTCGGAATTAAGATTAGGCTTCCACCATGACGTGCAAAGGGTCCTAAATCGAACCAAACGCCAAACCAGCGTCAAATCGAATCTTCTAAAATCGTTTTCAGTAGTGCGGCGGCCTAGAGGCAGCTAAGAGGGAACAGAGAGTCTCCATGCTTATGTATGGCGGCCCGGGTCGGCCTCGAGATCTTTTCAATTTGAAACCCTGACGCAAGCCATCTCGCCGCCGCCTCGGCGCCGGCGCGGCGGTGTTCGTGGAATACCAGGTGAGCTTCCCTCCGCCATCCTCCCTTCCGCGGCGCACGATCGTACACCTCGGTTCTACGGGATGCTTATCGTGACCGGGGGTTCCTCTTCCTCAGGTGAACATGCAGGGGTCAGGGAAAATTGTGCTCCGCGTTTTCGCGTCAATGGACGGTAGTTGTGTGCGTATGGCTGGGTTGGTTTGCAGGCTAGATTAAAGCCGCAAAACCACAAAACTACTCGAGGGGATTGGGTTGTGGTCAGCTACACGCAGTTCAGCCTACCGGTGCTCCATTTTGGTGGCAAATGCTTGTAATTAGTGGATGGGCATGGTACGTGGACTTGTTCACTGGACACACCAGGCGCGCTCGCCGTGTATTGTGTCGCAGTGTCAGTGCCAACAGCAGTCCAAATTAGTGCATTGCTGGCGAGGTTTTGAATATCTCCCATTTACATTAGTGACATTTCCCTTACATGATCTGACTTGACCACTATCCCACTTAGGTCCTGAATGACAGGTACATCTGCAGTTTTTCCATATGCTTTTTTTTGCTACTGTTATCAAAATGGCAGCCAACAATAATTGCTCTATAATCACTAAGGCTAGTGCAAGACTTTTTTTTTAATCAATGCTAAATTGGGTACAATGATTGTTTTCCATGGAGTTACACCCAGTCATACGGACACTGCAGGGCACTGATATGACAGACTACTTTTTACGACTTCATCTGTCTAGATAAGCCATGATCAAAATGCATTTCAAAAACCATTCATGACATATAGCCATCCTTACTTAGCGTGATCGCAATATTTTCTATATGTTTATTGCCTTTTAGCTGCTGCAGGAAAAGGATAAAGATTTGAATCAGACCTTCCCCATTGGCCAGTTGAATATTGTCAATCTGGCCAATAATAGTTATGGCCCTGGGCTCCCTTTTTAGATACATAAGCAATTTTAGGTTTTTCTTGACAAGGTTTGTTTTATTTTGCCAATTGATGTCATGTTCAGGAACCAGTGAAGCACCACTATTTCCTCATTTTAGTGCATAGTAAAGAACAAAAATGAAATGCTATTATTTCTGTTTAGGTTCTTAATTATTAGAGTTTGTCAGCAAAGTTGAGATTTAATATATTGTTAATATTACATACTTGATGCACCCCTGCTGGTATCTATATACAGAATGCTGAAGGTAAGAAATAAGAAATTGGCAGAAAATGCAGAACACCCTGTTAGTACCTTTTTTCCTTCTGAGATTTGCATTATCAATCACTATGAAGCCATTTCTTCAATCTCCACAGAGTGTTCACATACATACCAGGGTTAAGCTTCCATACAATGTGCTCCAAAGCAAGCATAGATTCAAAAAGTATGCTGAGCCAGCTGATTAATGGATATTATTCTATTTTTAAATACAACAAATCTTTTCTTGATCTGAATATAATTTCTATAGTGACTATGGCAAATTATTTGGAAACAGATGCTGATGATAATATCTGTTGAGGTTGCAATGCCTATGATTGATTTGGACCAGCACTAAGCTGATACTTTAGCATGACCAGTACTGCAAGAATGTCTGATTCATTAATATTCTTCCTTTACACGGATGAAGGGCCAGAAATAGGCTTCCACACACAGGGCTGCACCAGGACAGGTACTGTGCTAGCTGAATTGGAGAAAATTATAACGTTCTGGTCCTAAAACCTTACATATATTGAGGCTGTGTTTTAGCGCAGGAATTTGGTATGTTATACTGAATTTGGCATTATGTAGCACCTTTAGTTTGTTTGTGGTAAATATTGTCCTACCATGGCCTAACTAGGCTCAAAAGATTCATCTACTTAAAGTACGTAAACTACATTGGATTATTTCGTTTACCTATATTTCATACTCCGTACACATGCGTCTTTTTGTTACATTTAATAATTCATGAGATGGGAAATTCAAAACAATGTGATGGGGGAACTTCAGAGGTAGAACACGCCTAGCATGGACCCAGGCTCTGCCTCTGGATGAGCTAATATAATCATCAAGTGCTTTGCTTCAGAGAGCATCAAAAGATGACTAAAAGATAAATGTATTTCTTCTCTATTTTCTTGCTAATAGTTCTCCTGGTCACCAAGTTCATTTACAACAACCTATTTCATTGGCGTTACAGAATTTCATTATGCTTCGTGGAATTGCAAGAGAACTTTTTACCTATGGTTCTAGACTAACATATGCTCCACACAAAACTACAGTAGATAGTCACTTTGTTCAAAATAAAAAGTAGATACAGTCCTTAGGGTTAAGGGGCGGTGATGCCTTTTGAAATATTCCTTGTCCTGGGGCTAGGATGATGGCCAATGGGTCATAGGCATTTTTCCTTCGTTGAAATGTCTCCACCTTGCCTCAAAGTGGACCTTCCACTCCTGTGCAGTGTTGTAGTTGGGCAGATATTGCTTCACCCTAATACCTGCCTTGCCAGAGAGGGAATTCTATTATTTGGTTATTGAGGTTCAGTGCATGTTCAACGCCGTGAGAACCTGACGAAGATGGCACTGAGGATAGGGAATCCCACTAGGTAGAAAACTTCCTCATCTGGTATGACTACTGACGTTCTATTGTCCCATCTGCATATGAAATGAAAATAGTCAGTCATCAATCAAACTTATGGAAGGTGAACCACCATGAGGATTCGATTTCACATATTAATTTGGTTACCTGAATTTGTTTACTGGGTAGAGCAATATGGGACCACTGTTGCTGTCTTTCAGGATTTCCCCAAAGACCTCCCTTGCAAATGTGTGGATCGAACTTTTTTTTTGGAACCATGAGATTTAGCCATGGGTGTGGGACCTCCCACATCCCCTTAGCTCTCAGTTTAACCTCATAGGGTGCACCTATCCAGGAACTTCGATGTAGGTGACATCTGTGTGAATAGGGATGATGGCATATGTCTAAGTTGATGCAGTAGGCTATTGACCTCCTGCAGACATGTACACATATTTTGACCACTCAGATTGATTTGATTTGATATTAGCCACAAGTGCTAGCCATATATTCATTCAAAGATGCACGCGAGGTTGGCTGCTCACCTGTTCCATGTCTGATATCTTCAGGATTGTAGTTCTTCGTCATCTCAAGGCAGAAGAGCATTCTCCATCTGATTCGAACTGGCTTGCCCACACTGGATCCTGTGGCCTAAATGATGATCTCCAGTTGTTCAGGATTCTGTCCTGTTGATGATGACGAAGCCCTCTATGTAATCAAAGGTCCTCTCTGCTGAAATAAGCATCTCCCTGATCCTCTGCGAAGCTTTGTGAAGTCTAGTGAGAACTCTAATCCACCTCACCTGTTACATATTCAAGTGATTAGCATGTACTATCTGTTAAAAAAGTTACTAAAGTTAAATGATTCTCTTGTTTCTGTACCATTTTGGGGCAGGCTCAAGCACAATCTGGCTAGTATTGATACCGAACTGACCTAGGCCACCAAGAGCAGCATGGAAGAGATCAGAGTTCTGCTCTGGTGAGCAAGTGATGATGTCTCCTTTTCCTGCATTTAGTAGTCATGATATTATATTCAGATAACTTTCATTTCATCATAATTATCAAGGTATATATCTCTGATACCTGTCACAATCTCAGCTCGTTTACATTTGCTGATTTGTGGGCCGTAATGTAGAACGTCTGACCACTGACCCCTGCATTCGACAATGTGCCTCCAACTGTGAGGTGGAGGTAATCCGTCCATGACTTTGGTGCCAGACCGTACTTCAATGTCTCATGCAGGACATTTATCCAGAGTTCTCCTCCCGAGGCATCAACATAGGGCGATGCACCAGAGTGCACCTGCATTCTGGTATTAGGGAGGACTCCATTTTGATGACAATCCCTCCAGCTGCCTGGCACTGCCCTCGGAGTGAGTGTCCATGCCCACGGGCCGCCACGGTGAGCATGGAGTGCTCTCCCCAAGAAAACATGCCTGACCGTAGTGGCAATGTCATCTACTGAGCCTGGATGAAGCACAGCAGCTGGCATGAAACTAGAAAGATTGCCGAAGTCCCAGGCAGCAGTAGACACGTCATGGAAGCTGAAATGGCCATCGAGGGGTAGTTTATTGAGGGTTGCGAGCACATCTTGTCAGTTGCACGGGAGGTGGTGACTACACCAAAGGCAAAATAAAACGAAAAACTTTAGATACTGCGGAACTGATGTTTTCATGGCTCATCTACAGTTCAAGAACCAACTAGTCCAGCAGTTTAAGTTTTGAGGAGAAGATGAATAGGGTAGGGTGGTTTAGTGTAAGGGAAGGATGAAAATGGAGGGTGAGGGATGGATGGATGGAGGATTTAAAGGGGGCACTTGGAGGGTTTTGCATGTGGACTGGTGTAGGAGGTAGTGTTGTCAAACCAGACTTGGGAACTGTTGGTTGACTAATCAGTAAGAGAACAGGTTTGGCTGCAAAATATGGATTCAGCTGCTTTGCTGTAGTACCCCCAGCACTCCATAAAAACCATGAAAGACACTCTTCAGCCGAAAGAACAGCGACCGCGGTAGCAGTCCCACTTGATGCTTCAAATTGATTTCATGTGTGCAGATTGTAAGTGGTTTCTAATTTTTCTAGAAATATAAGCTTTTACTATGTATCTAGACATAATGTGTATCTGATTCTTTGCAAAAACTATATACCTGGAAAAACCATAACGACTTATAATTTCGAAAATGGATAAATAATTTTTCATGGGATAAAACTTGAATAGCTTTCGACTTTTTGGTGCACAACACCTAAAATAAATCTGATTATAATCCATCCTAACAAGTCTTTTTGCCATATTATTTGCAGATTACAGTACCATATGATGACTTGCCATTCATCTTCTAGGTAGGCATGGTTTTTGCAAACTAGAGAGAGAGAGAGGCTCACGCCCGCGCCCCCCTTTGCCCTAGCCACCACCTTCCCCCCCCTTGCCTGTGCCACCCACGCCATACCACGACCACCTCCCAACCGAGGCCTATCATAAAAATGATTCCGTGGTGTTATTTCTTATTCATGGTATCATCCAGTGGCTCCATCAAAAACTGTTCTACAAGCCTCTGTTTTTTCATTGTATGATCTGAGTGGTATTCTTCTTCCTTTACCATACTGTATGGTGCTCCTGTGCATATGCTTCTCTCCCACCCCCTCTCTGCTCATCATGGCATGTGTGGTGGACTCTTCTGTGATTTGCACTGGGGAATTTCTCTGGTTTTCCATTTATCACCAAAACCACAAGAACATTGCATAGGGCCATGCATACTAACTACTATAGTTTGCTAAATGAATGATATCCCTCTCATTCATGAATGAATGAACCAAATCTTGTCTAACCTGGGAAAATTCAAGGCCACCAAAAAGTCTTTCATCATCTACATCTGCTTAAAAGCGTGTCACTTAAACCTATGGGTGTGATCTATAATTTGTAACCGGGGGCTACCTATATCTATCATTATCAAAGGAATGACTTCGTGTAGTAGGCTTTCCTTTTCACCACTCTACTCTTGACAGCAAATGTAGGGGCTATCCAAAGAGACAAGTATATTTTTCAGGAAAACGAAAGGCCTTTTTATGGAAATACTTTTCTATGAAATAGTCGGCACTTTCTCATATGAAAAGGAAGGACTTGCTTTATCATTTTTTGGTCCTTCACTTATCAATTATTCCCTGGATTCAAAATTGTAAAGTGATTCCAAGAATCTTGGAAGTCAAAAGCATCTCAAGTTCGAATACAAAACTATAGAGAACTGTAAATATTTGTGACATAAAATAGGTATAGTATGAAAATATAATTAACATAGATGTTTTGCATGCTTCATTAATATCTTGTTTTTGACTGAAATTCATCAATATCTTGTTGGTTGCCAATAATATTTAAATCATCAACATACACATATATAATGCAAAATCCCATTTAGGACTTTTTGATGATGATGGTACATGGACAATCATCATTGTTAGTAGTATCCCTTCCGCGGGAGGTATTCACTAAAGTTGGATTTGTACCACATAAGTTCCTGGTTGCTTTTAAGCCATAGGTAACTTTTGAAGCTTTACACATACATGCTGCGATTTGCATTTTGATTTGGTATAAATTCCATCAGGCATGATATGAAATGGCGGATCTTCCGCGGCAGTAGGTCACGAACCGAAGAATGATGAGAAGGTAGCGAGAAATAGTAGGATAACTTGCTGAAAATGGCGGGTAACTAGCTTTATACTGGCCAAAGTTGGATCGCGACCAGCGGCCGGGAGAGAAGCACAAAACACGCGAAGACTTTGACTCAATCTCAAGCGACATGAGAACCACAACCGGGCTAATGACACAAGGCAGAGCGAGGATATCTTTGGAACTGCGCCAAAAAACGCGAATAAGTGGACCTGAGAGAGATCTTCTAAGTCCTAGAAGAATAAGGAAGAACAAAGAAATGAAGTAAGGCACTTTCAGCTGCTTCGGCTGTAATATCCACTTGGATTATCTTTAATTATCAAAAGTTGTTGATAAGCTTACACATAGGGGATATTTATACTAGGAACAAACCTTCTAGGTAGGTGGAAGCTTAGCGAAAAAGAAGCTAGACTCGTCATCAATGTGAAAGGGTAACCATGGGATGAACTCCGGTACATGTGGTTGTTTGACTTAGCGGTCTTTAGTGTTTTGATCATAACTCCTCCTGGAAACTTCAAAATGGCGCAGGGTTGGATGCGTTGGAAATATGACTTGATAAGCTTTCACACCATGTGCCTCTTGCTTCACGAAGTGTTTTTGGATTGAATACAGTTTTGCGAAACATTTTAGACTTTTATGCGGTAGCTGACCTTTCGACCGTCAACACTAAAATTGGTTGGATGCCATGATAAAGTATCCACCTTGGTGCAGGCTTGCACCATTGGAAACTAGACTTGAAGATCTTTCTAACAAGTGCTCATTTCCTTCATAGCTTTTGGAAAACAAAAGTTATGAATATTTCTTTCGGCGTGCATGGGGGTGGTCTTGCTCGAGCTTGTTCCTTCTACGTGTTCATCACCTTTGTATGTTCTTGTGTCATCCTCCTTATTGAACCTGAGTTGAAGCAATGTACATGATTTAAGTAGTATATAATTCTTATTAATGGTAAAATGAGTTTCACAAAGTAGCGTGTGCACTCTTTAACAGAGCTTCTTAGCCTAGCTATGAGTGTCGATTCCGAGCAGGACTTTGTTGATGATGTAGTAGTCGGAGAAAGTCACCTTGGTGTGGTCGACATGGCGTGAAGTCATATCATCATCCCTCCCTTGAAAATTAAGATCCTCAACTCTAACTCTTGTTGTCCAAATAAATTGTGTGTGGCCGAATGACTTGTAGTTTTATGACAATGTCACAATATTCTTCTTCCATAATCACAACAAAGGTGTTTGAATCTATAATCCCATAAAAACCAAGTAGTAGTCTTGTAGGTATCAATCTAAACAATTTGAGGAAATTAAGTATAGATTTCACCTTGCACTTATGCTTAGAATAAATGGTGAATGTTGATTGCCTTGACATGGTCACATAGGGAACCTTCATATATGTCCGAGATCTAGTGACCCAAAAAGATATAAGAGTCGCTACATCCATCAACCGCATAGATAGACAATTTTTATGCGGCCAGGATAAAAAGATATCAGAATGTTTATTCCATTCATGGTAGTAGAATATGTTTCATTGAAATCAATATAGATCTCAAGTGAACCCTTGCAATGCATTATATCCAACCAATCCGGAATTTGGGCCTCTTTTGGAAAATAGTCAAGATCCTTTTTTGCCATTACATATTGTCTTCTTGTAGGAGCAAGCGCTATAATGTCTAGCTAAGTAAGTTCACTACAAATCTGATAATAGAACTACAGTGCTATTTGCTAGATACATCAACGCTCAGGTGACACTAAGGTATGGGACATGGGGTCCTAGAACTTTCACCCCTCATCTTGAGGTATAGATGGATTAGTCTTCATTTCTAAGGAGCCGAACAACCATGGGGGTTTTTGATGGGATATGCTTTTGTCCATATTGAATTTCTCCATATACTTTGGGCATAGGCAAATTGATGCAAAAAGATTCCATTTGGAAGGTGCTCAGCTGTAGGCCTAAGCAATATTTTGGTTTTACCCAAATCTTTCAACTTGAACTCCGTCTTTTATATGTTTTGGATGCCTCATCAATATCTTCTTGGTTGCCAATAATATTTAAATCATCAACATACAGGATATAATGCAAAAATCTGTTTTGGGACTTTTTGATGAAGACATGGACAATCATCATTGTTAGCATATCCCTTTGCGCAGAAGGTATTCGCTAAGTCGATTGTACCACATCCTTTCCGGTGTTACAACGCATACACTTTCATGTTGATGCATGCATATTTCTCGCGCCACTAAGAATAGCCTACAAGTGGTCGGTCCGCCTGATGCCGACTCTCGCGCCCTCCCCTCGCTAGGCAGGGGAGGAGCATGGACCTCGGCATCCGTGGATGGCAAGGGAGCTCTCACTCGCCATCATTTGTGAGCCGGTGAGCGACGGTTTGTGAGGTACCCTAATCCATGTGCGGATTATGCGGCCGAGACTAAGAGCAACAATGTCGTTGGACGGGTTCCCGCGATGCCGGGTGATAGTTGTGGAGCAGCGGGCGTTGGATCAATGCCATCGCATGCGCCATGAGTCACGAAAGGGGCGGACGATGCGTGTAGCCATCGCCGCCGGTGGAGTTCTCGGTGGGTGTCGGCGACCTCGCCACAGCGTAGCCATGCACGGGACATGGTGCGGGGTCGGGTATTGGAGATGTTGGTCCTGATTTGGCGGCGCATCCGCTTTCAGAACTGGTTCTGTTTCCGCTTGGGCGGCATGACCGACAGTTGTGTTCATCCGTAGGAGATCGACTCACATTAGGGTGCAAGAAATGAAACCGCATAGGTGTTGAAAGGTCCCTAATGGTTTTTGGTAATTAAGTGACAAATTAGGTGAACTAATTATGTGTGATTGGAGATAATACATAGGAGATTAGTTCACATGTGATGACACAATGAAGGAGCTTATTGTATATGAGACATGACATGAAGTCATGTGACCAAGGTGGTGAAGATCAAGACAAGGCTTGGCTTGATGGACCGCTTGCAAGTGTGAAGGGCAAGTTGAGGCAAGGAAGTGATGGACCGCAAGGCGGTGAAGCTTGGGCAAGACTTGCACCGACGGACCGACGAATCGTGTGAAGAGCAAGTGAGGTCAAGATCGATGGACCAAGAAGGTCATGTATTGATATGAAGTGGACCATATCATTCTTGATGCGTGTTGAGATTGCATGTTGCATCGGCACCCGGAGATGGAGAAGAATGGAAATCTTTTGTAAGGCAAGGTATAAGCTATAGGGCATTTCATTTTGCGGTCATGAGGGAGCTTAGAGAAGTTTACTTAGGCCGAGTTTTAGGATAGATGGCGTACTATCAAGAGGGGGTAAACTTGTTTGCATATCGGTCATCTAGTGCCACGCGAAGCGATCTAAGTTTGTGATGTGTTAGGATGTCAGTGGCATGGTAGGTAAAGATAAAATCCTTTAAAATTGTGTAAAATGCTTAACACACATGCACCTTGTTGTTGATGTACGCCTTGGTAGTGTTAGCACATTTGCAAAAGGAGAAGTTGTTTCGGGGACTGCCTTTCAAAGTGGAATACTGCTTTTTGATCCATTGTGCTTTGGATCAAGTAACCAGGTAAGGTTGTGTAGCCCTCTGATAAGCTTTCCATAAGTCAGGTCTTCAGAAACAGAGTTCGGATGAAGGGAGATATCACCGCTTTATCGGGCAGCTGGTCCGGACCGACCGCGGACCGGACAGCCCGGTCCGTAGTCCAACCGTAAGGTCCGTGTCAAGCCAGCAGACCGGAGGGTCTAGTCCAAGGTCCAAATGGGGGCCCGGTCACTTCTAGAGAGTCCTCGGGTGATTTTAGTGACCCCCACCGTCCGGTCGTTGATGAGCGGCCCTGTCGGCCTCGAAAAACAGCCTACTAACGGCTAGTTTTGTCCCTGGGGGTATAAGTAGAGGTGGTGGCTGGCCATGGCTGGTTGCTGCTAACCTTGTGGACTTTGTGTCCATGCTTGAGAGTGCTAGAGAGCCCCCTCCAACTCACTCTAACTTGACAATGTTCATCCGACAGTGAGTGAGCGATTCTAGTGCGATTGCTTTGAGAGATTGCATCGTGGTGGCACTAGGTGATCGTGGTTAAAGCCGGTGTGCTTGTTTCTCTTGGCTTACCACCTCCTAGGCGGCTTAGTGGAAGAAGACTTACGTTAAAACACTTAAGGGAAGGTTACATGCGATTGCTCAGGAGGATTTGTGAAGATGTCGTGCTTTCGCCTCGCGGGGAATCGCGAAAGAGCAACACTACTAGAGCGTGTCATTGAGTTACCACCCTTATGAGGTGGTGTCTTAGAGAGCCTTGGTGAGAGCGCATAAGGCCAACTACGGCTGCACAGAGTCCAAGAACCATCGAAAGTGGCAGTAATAACAACACAACGGTGAAAGGGAAGTTGGCAAGCTTCGAGGGGTAAGCTTCCCGACCTCGGTAAAAAAATCACCGGTGTCATCTTCCAGTCCACACTTCACGGTGGTTTTGCATTCTCCTCATCACAAACTTTGTTCTTACATTCATATATTTATCACCTCATTTGCTCTATGTAGGATCTTTTGTGTGGTGATTTAGAGTCGTAGCTAGAGGGATGAAGTCTTGGCTAGCGAATACTTTTAATTCCTCATTATATTCGGGTTAGCCTTTTTAAATTAGTTTTAGAAAGGACTATTCACACACACACCCCTAGTCCTCGTCTCGACCCTACGGAGTGCGGCGTAATGAAAATAAAACATCACAGCTTGCAAAATGAGGTAGAAAGCTAACGGCGGTATGGGGTGGCGGCGGCATACCTCGATGAGCGAGCTGAAGCAGGTGCCTGATAACATGTGAATAGAAAATGCGAGTATGTAAAAAGTGGCAAGATATATTTCAAGTCCGCATTCCATTGATCCCTCCATACACCTTGCTCATTATGTTGAAGGTGTTAAAAGTCATTAGAAGGCATTTAACCTCTATTGAAATAGAAGGTTACTAGAAATCTTATTAAGGTTGAGGTAAAAATATTGTAACAGTACTAACCCACCCCACCCTTGTTTTTTATAATAGTAAATATATGGAAGACCAGCAAGATGTGTGGAGTAAAAAAGTGCAAAACTACCCTGAACAAGAATCTCACGAAGTATTCTGTCTTGCACACTATAAATGACCATGGAGTATGCGAAATAACAGGTCACAGACATGGGCACAATCAGCAAAGGTTCACTTCATAGATATCACGCACGTCATAAAGCGTACATGCAACACAGTAGAACACCAGGACTAAAGCAAAGCACGCGACCTCAGTTCAGGAACTTAAAAAGAAAAAAAAAAAAGACAGCTGCATCGTCAACGCAGCCCCTGAAACCAACCACCTGGGCGGCCAACAGCCGCTTCTCTCACAGGTACTTTATTCATCACACTATTGCCAACGACTCCATACTAATAGGATGATTATATTACTTAATATAGGCTCTCCCTGACCAACAGAAGGCACCGTCCATGGTTGATTCATAGTATAGCATCACGAGACTGCAAGCTCGGATCAACAGAGCAAGACATCATCTCCAAAGAACCAACGCCACCATGCTTCACAATAAGCTTCATATATATACCAAAGTTGCTCAAACCTCCTTCCCTACAGATCCCCACCTGAAATAAAAGATGTCAGTCGGAGAAACAAATGAAAACCCAGTTTCAACATCAAGAAGAAAAAACATAAATTCTTCTCGATCGGCAACACTACTGACCATGTTTTCCTTTGCACCGATCGTTTTGGATGTTTCAGGGTTCCGTCCCGGCGCGGCCTGGGCCAGCACAGGCTCCTCCGGACCGGATTCATTTGAGTTTTCGGTTGATTGCTATTCGAAGTCTTCATACTCCCCATCAGACAAGTCACCATCCTGGTAGGCACTGACATCAGCTGGGTAGCGGAGGATCCCACCTATCCCGCCAAATCCCCGACAGAACTGAGAACCTTCCTGGGACTTTGTTGGTGACGAACTCCAGCGTGCAGCCAAACTGGTGGTAGTTCTCAGCAAACCCTCCAGCAGCTGCGTGTTATCAATGACCTCAGATCTCCAGATGTTGCCTCGTCAGTAAAGTTGCTCTGATCAGCCTCCTGGGTGGGGTTCAGGTACTTCACAACTGTCTCACCTGTGATACTGTTCTTGAGCTCACATAACGCCTGACATCAAGGTTTTCCCCACACAATCAGGATTTCTACTGCACCCATTTCCCAGGGCTGTCATGGGTCCTGGACGCCAAGGACATACTTCCCTGTGTCTTGGCTTATCTCCTCAAAGTACTTCCCCGATCAGCTTCTTTTCTTGGACAAACTTAACATCAGAAAGAACACTCAGCAGACATCTCGATGGCTTGCTGAAGCCGCTCTCCCCACCATAAGACACGTCAATCATCTTGACTACTTTGGCCTGAAGACGCGGATCAAACATCTCAGATTTACCCAGTTCATTCTTGAAGTCAGCAGAACTAGCAAGAATAAGCCCAACAATATTTGGCTGGTTGGTGGCAGGATTGATGAAGTATTGTGTTGCAAGCTCAGCAACCTTGCGCAGGTAATTGTGTCGCCTCTCCATGCGCAGGCGGGCAAAGCGGACTGCAGATTGCCCTCCCCTCCCATGCTTCTTTGGGAGATCAACAGTGAACTTGTACAGAACCTCCCTGCTGTTTTCCACTCAGCGTGCCATACAGTGTTCCATTGCCATCCATGATTATAAAAGCCAAATTTGTCATCAGATGCCAGAAGCTCATTCAGTGCCTCAGTGTGAAACTTGTTATCACAGAGATAGAGGGAAGCATTAATGGGTCTAAATGGCTCAAAAGTCAAAAGGTAACCTTCTTCTCTTTGCCATCATCGGTGACAATGGTACCAGTATAGAGCACCAAACCATTGGGGAACTCGACTGTAAAGCTTCAACCTCTGTTGAGCTGAGGTTATGGCAGCCAACACAGACTGTCTGTTGACTCTGCTCTTGATGTTTTGAGGCAGTTCCATACTCATCACCCAGCATCTTAGTGACGCGTGAAATCTGATCACGAGGTGGCATGATGAGAGAAATCATGCTAGTACCATTGCCTCTTGCAGCATCAAGCGCCTTGATTAGCTTCTTGACCCTCAGATCTCAATGTTCTTGTCAGCTTCATTGTACCTCGCCCATCTTGAAGTGCTTAAGACCAGCCTTCACCTATGAAGCAGAATAAAAGTCAAAAAAAAATTACAGGGAAGTCAATAGTTAAAGTGGAACTAGAACAACTGATATCAGACCAATTTCGAAGAGACAGTAACAAGTTAATCAGCATGGACTGCTGGGCTCAGCGCCTCTCTCTCTAGAAAAACACTAGTGCAAGTTTGAAGAACAAGACATAGCATACTTTCAAGTTTAATTTCAGACAGTAGCGTCCTAAAAAAACAAACATAATTAACAACATTACAGCTGATACCAATCATGTAATATGTAGGTGAAATACATGTTTAAACTGATTAAACAATGGCAAACTACCCCTATAACATATGCAAGGCTGCAATTTGTTAAAATATGTTAGTAAGTTGGAAAAAGCTAAGAACAGAAATTGAAGGAAAATAGTCCTCAAAAAATTGAAGGAAAACTCAAAAAATTGTGCACTCGGCCACAAACTCGAGAAAATTCCCAACAGAGAAGCTACATACTAGTGACTATTTAAAAATCTTGATTTATTAATATTTTAAGATTGTACATATTATAAAGCTTAACACATTTTGTTTTGATTCATTTTTTTTTTTCTGTCCACTCTGTGTGATGTGAAAAACAAAATACAATAAAAACAGAGAATATTCTATACTAATTTAAAATCTTGATTTATTACTATTTTAAAGATTACATACTATACGCTTAACACATTTTGTTTTGATTCATTTTTTTCACCACTCTATGTGATGTGAAAACAGAAATAAAATAAAACAAGAATATTCTATACTAATTTAAAAATCTTGGTATTTATTAATATTTTAGATTACATACTATACGATTAACACATTCGTTTTGATTCATTTTTTCTGTCCCTCTATGTGATGTGAAAACAAAATAAAAATGAAACGAAGGAATATTCTATTTCAGTACAGGAAATAATCATAATGTGTGAAATGAAAATCTACACCAAAGCATCAGAGTAAAAAAAATCTTAGAGCCAGTGCGGTTTGCAACATCAGTGCACTGCATAGTATCGCTTTTATTTGAAAGGAATATCATAATGTTATGTGAAACCAAGAAGCTTCACATAAAAAGAAATAAGCAACCAGGAGATTTTCATAAGGACACTTCATCTAATTGCAACATCAACGTGCATATATAAAACACCCATCTAACATATATAAGGTAACGAGCTAGATGCAACTGACACCACTTGAAGGGGGTTTTTTTTTCTGTTTCACTAAAAGGCAGGCACGTAAACTGGACGCACGAAATTATGAAGATCTAGCTCACTAGCAAGCCATATATAAAAACTAGATACACATGTGAATTCTGAATCTACTTCATTAACCAAGCCATGTAAACTAGATACACAGATATATATTTATTATAACAAAAAACATGAAAAAAAGCAGAGCACTCTGCATCATGATACAGTATCAGTATTAGACATGTTTTTTTTCTCCATCATCAAACAGCCCAAATGCGTATTTTCAGAACAAAAGGTTAGATCGAGACAAAACAACCCATGCAGGTCAAGTCAGGTCAGAAATGTTGCGGGGACTAGTCAGGCACAGCAATCTGCACTGCACGGGAACGAGGCGGGCATGCGGCGTCCTGCGAGATCCACGGCGGACCAGCGCGTCACTCGCACGCGGAACTGCTTTGCGGCGCGGGGGGCTGAGATCGAGCGGGCCTTCCCAATCCCGCGCGACATCAGGGAGAACATATTTATATAAAAGAAAGGAAAAATTACAGGCACCAACCCCATCCCGATCGATACGGAGAACCAACTAGTATCAACCAACAAAATTACAACTACTACTGCTGCATGAAGAAGATGCAAAGAGGCATCCGAACGCATCATCGCACGCACCTGAGCGGGGTAGAAGGGCGTGAGCGAGCACCGCACCCAGGCGGCCTGAGGGGCCACCGGTGGAGCGAGCAAACCCGCAGAGATCGCCGCGTCGCCTCACAGCTCTATCCCTCTGCCTGCGCTCCGTCCGACGCGTGGCTCTGTGGGTGGCGGAGGAGGACTTCATATGCGATGCGATGCGATCGAACGGGGAAGTGGAGGCCGTGATGGTTTCGAACTCTTGCGAAGGAAAAATATTTCAGGAGGATCTGCCGCCGAAAGGCCAAAAGTTGGGCGAGCGGAACCTCAGCTGGCACTGGAAGTCCATCCAGTTACGTTACTCTTCGCCGCGACCACACGTCCGCTTTCCAGTTCCAGGTGTCGGAGGTTGTCCGTTTGTCCGGTCCTGGGAGTGACACCTGGCTGGACTGCGCTGGAACCAGAGAGTTGTTGAACAGAATAAGTGCTTGTTGTAAAAAAAAAAAAGTGCTACACTACATACATTTCGTGCACGAGGGCAGGTCCACCCGGGAGCTTGCACTTTTCTTTTTTGTAAGTACTCACTCCATTCTAAATTATGCAAGTTATTCTAGAATTTTAGTCATGGATCATACTTGTACATTGCATATAACTTGGAAAAACATATATTGAGACTATACTCCATTCTAAATTATATGGATTATATTTGTACATTGCATATAACTTGAAAAACATATATTGAGACTATACTAAACAATAATTTGCTTAAGATTATTCATTTCACGGTTTCATTAGTTGAACTAGATAAACCACACTACTCTGTATCATTGGTTGAACACGAGTTATTCTTGACTCGTATGGTTGTGACTCTGGATTACATATGAAACACTGAGGGTATAGGGTACTTTGAAAAGTAAAAAAGACGATTAAAAGAATACCTTCACTCTATAATGTTAAGTATAGATATGGATATGGATAGATAGGTTTTATTTTTTCTAATCAAGAAGTGAACAACTCGGTCGTAGAAATATATGTTTTTCTTGGATAGGAAAGGAAAAGAGTCAAGAGTTAAAAACACCCATACCACTTATATTGATTCTTCACTACATCTTAACTCTGACTATATTGTTTTAGGACTTAAATAAACAAAGGTATAACATTCACAAAAACAATGGTTATTTTGCCGCAATAGCTGCCCACAACACTTGTCACGGCAGATATTGTTTTGTTTTTGCACTATGTGCACTATTGCCATAGCATGCTATCACGCCACTAAATCTACTTTAGCGCCATAGCATCGCTAAATGCCCGCCATTGCCTGGTTTGATGGTTGGCCCACAACCTAAGCGTAAGCCCGGCCAAATTTGGCCCGATGAATGGCCCGAATGGGGAGACATACATTAGCATTAGTGTTTTTGCCTCGGGAACTCCTAGTGTGCGTGCTACTGAATTCGGTGGCTTACTCGCATGACGGGAGGCATTTTATGGTTGTTTGTGTGTATGAAAACTCATGTGATTATGTTGATGTTATCGATAGTCTGTAATATCATGTTTCTTCGTGTTTGTAAAAAATAGTGCGCTATAGCTTGCATGCATAACCGGCACTACCGCTTCTAAGCGAGCCATTGCGGCGCTCTAGTGCCCGCAATAGCGAGCGTATAGTGCCCAAAACAATCTCACGCCAAATTTGATAGCCCGCCATTTTTTCTTTTGATAACAAGATAAGTTTTGTTTCTACTAATCAAATGAGTAAGTTTTGTTACTAATTAAATTGTATCAATGACTACTTTGATAAGATTTGAATCCTTGATGATGGATTTAACATGTTTGTTTCCAAAAGCAACGTGGTGATTAATTGCATAAGGTTCACTTGGGCAGAGGGAGAACTGCTGTCTGATTTGATCGACGCACTTACTACGCCGCACTGCTACTGCACGCAGCATGGGGACGCCGGCTCTCCTAAAGATATTTCCGCCTCCTCCTGGGCGCCCATGCCGGGCGAGAATGAGTCGAGGGTGGGAGCCTTTGCGCCTCGGCGGGAGGACTTGTATAGTGGTAAGTTTAGGTTCTTTCTCCGCCTCTTCATCTAAGAACGGGGCAAAGTGCTCGCTGTCGTCGATGCTTTGCGGCGGTGCTAGGGTTTCTTGGGAGGGATTATGCTCCTTCGCGGCTTGTGGTTCTTGGCGGCGTCGTGGCGGAGGGCGACGGCGGCGCTATGAAGAATAAGTTTTCCGACCGCTTCTCGTCCGGCGAGCGCTCCTCTCGAGCGTCACCGCGAGGTTGAATCTGGTTTCTTTTAGGAGTTTGTGTCGTACGCGGCGGTTACGTAGATCTCGGGATGGCGGTCTTGCGATGGCGTTGGATTTTTATCACGCCTTTTTCCTTTTTCTTCAGCGGCGACGGCGCGGCGACTCGGGCGAGGTCGCGACCATCGGATCAGTCCTGCATTCCTCCTCCACGTTTGCTCGCCGCGGTTCATCGGATATGGCGTGGATGGTGAGTCGGTTCATTAAGAATCCGCAAGCCGCCACCTGAATTGTCGTAGAGCAGTATCACCCTGAAGTAGTTCGAAGTATCTGTATTTCCATCAGGAAACCGCGTGTGACTACTCTCGACAGGAGTCACCCCAGGACAACTAAGTGTGAGCGTAACTTTATGGGCTCAAACTCTCTAGCAGTGGATCACTTCGGCGTACGTTATGTCATCACTTCGAGCACTGACCCACGCCTGTAGCGACGTTGTCCGCAATTGCCTTTACTGCCACCACCCCGAACGTGGGGGATTACAAGGGACCGGACACAGGCTGTCACAGCTGACCGCCCACACCTCAGCACGCGCGGGATGCGCCCACAGATAGAAAAACTCAGTCTAGACACCATCGTCTACACCAGTGGTTATTACTCTAGCGTGTTAACAAGGCTTACCCGTCCACAGTCCTTCTACCGTGAGCACCGCCTCGGCGACACGACATCAACTCCCACTGTTCTACTACAGCTACACAATATCCTTAAGAGTAACAAAGTCGAAAGAGGGACACAAACGATGCTACCCCAAAGTGATTAGAAGGTTGTAGAGGCTAGCGATGGCGGAAGCTTGAGCAAGTCCGACACTCAGGCCACCCGAGATCCCGCAACGATGCAATCGGAGGCACACCGGTGGGATCTCCATGGAGAAGAGGCCCGGCCTCTTCTAGCCTTCCCTACTCTCACCCTCCACATTAGATAACTAAGAAGGAGGAAGAAGACAAGAATAGGAGTGGGTGGGAGCTTCTTCCTCTCTTCTACAGTGCGGCTCCCTCCTTGTGTTGTGTAGGATTGGTGTCTTGAGAGAGAGAGAGGGGATAACTATTTATACACAAAGGAGAGCTAAAGACCACACTCCACCCCTACAAACCGACCTTAGCAGACGCGCCTGAGATTCGTTGAAACACTGTTTAGCTCAACACCGGCGCCTGCAGCCTCCACGACATTTAATATACACTGCACGCTAAACTCCGCTCGAAACCCGCCTCGCGCATGAGTGCGGGCAGCACCCAAGTGCTCGGCCGCACCTCGGCTCTCGGCCCGGCCAAACTCGTGAGCGAGGCAGTTGCTGGGCCCGAAAAGTCTCGCTCGTGGTGTTTGCTCGGCCCAATCCCCATTTTGGTCGCATTTCCCACCCTGGGCTTGAAGTGTTACGGGAAATGCGCTTTCCCGCGCGTGTGACACTTTCGTCGAGATATTTCCCACCTAAGTTTTTATTATAAAAACTACAAAATACATTTCGACACTGCAAGCGGAAATATGTATACGTATATAAAGATGCAAACAGTATGAATGTGTGGTTATGAGCATAAAGAGTATAGCGATTTCACTCCTTTATGCGTAGTAAGTCGCCCGATATGTCATGTAGTTAGTGGCCAGCTCGGCAAACTTCCCAAGCTTACCTCCTTGGCGCCATGGTCCTCGAGCAAGCTACAGTACTTAGTCGTCATGGGAGTTTTGCTACTATGCCGATTACATTTCACAAGTGCCAGAGTTTATAACAAGATTTTCTTACTATAGTTTGAATAAAATGGCACGTCTTTTCACTCACCCTTTATTACCTTTCATCGATTTTGCGGGGCTTTTCTTAGGCTTTCGTCTTCTTTAAAGTCTCTGAGGCGGTTGCCAGATAGAACGGTTATAATAGAAATACCACTCATTCTTTCTTTTGATCAACCTTTTCATCCGGATTTATTTATAAAAATTATATTTGTTTTTCGAGAAAGTATGGGCTTTATTACTATATAATAAATTTTTTTGGAGAGGTGGGGGCTCTACTGCACGCACCGCCATGGTCCCTTGACAAGTGGCTCAAAGATGAATGTAAGAGCTATAACTTGGTGCTCGTGATTCACACTTGTTCCCCGCACACAAATACTTCACAGAGAACTATCCAAGTATGACGTAAACCCCGCAACAAGATAGATCGAGACGTAAAACCCCAGCTCACAAGATAAATATGCAAGAAAAGTAAAGAACACAAGTGACAATAAGGATTTAACCCGCGGGTCTCGCCATCGCCACACAGTCCGGGTTACGTCCACGCTGTTGAGGCTGCCACACAAGTTTGCTTAGCTTTGCCCACCGGCTTGCTTTTTCCTCATTCACAAGTCTAGGGAGTTAACCCTAGAGATGTGGGGTAATGTATTGCTATTTGTGTGAGGTTACAAACTCTCCCAAGGTCGCCACACGAAGGGGCAAGCCTCCAAGGGCGACGCCTAGCCGCCCAGGAGCAAGCTCCAAGAGTAAAGAACCCTAGGGTTCCGCCGTAAACGTGAACCAAATGCTCTTTTGAGTGGGGAAAGTAGTAGATCCTGCCTAATCGAAGTTTGGTACCAAGCTTTCTCAAAAATCCTTGGTGGGAAGTGAGAGATTGAGTGGGGAGCTCAAGGTGCTTCAATGGAGGAGTGAGAGAGAGCAAGAGGTGTCTCCCGGCCGTTTCCGGTTAGGAGGAAGAAGAAGAGTGAGCCGTGACCGCTGTGGGAGGGGTAGAATAGGTATTTTTATACCCCCACGCCCCAACCGGTCTAAGTTTAAGGTGGCACCGGCCATGACCGACACGCAAGACGCTGCTGGGGAGGTTAATCGGCCGCACCAATGCGCCGGGTGCACAAGGCTAGCTCGACAGCCAAAAGAGTGAAACAAGGTATTTTGGTCGTGGGTCGGGTCAGGCTTCTGGATGTGTTTTGTGTCCATTTGAGTTTTAGAGCACTTGGTCCACAGTACCCTGAGAATCCTAGATCCCTCTTAATAGTACGGCATTTCCTTAAACTCAAGATTCAAAATGAAATAATTTAAACGCTTGATCCGAAACACCACCATCTAGATTATTTGGTGCCTTTGGACCCGTACATCAACCCACATTTATTCCCCGCATGTCATCTTCGTAAATCTCATTAGTTCCCTAATCTCGGTGGTCATCAACGCCTCAAAACCACTTAGAGCGCCTGATTGCACTTTAAGCAAGGACCCCTCGGGACGCTGGTGTGTTTCTTAAGTTAACACGCTTAGAAAGTAATAATCACTAGTGCATTACGGTGTCTAGGCTAGGTTGCCTATCTTGTGCTTAATCTCACGGTTGAGGGGTAGGCAAAATGGTCGCGGACAGCCTTGTCCGCCCCTTTGTAATCCCCCACGCTCGGGTGTGTGGCGCAGTGCACTGCCGGTCTCCATCCCAGTTTGCATGCATTGCCGGTGCCCTAAGTAAACAAGTAGCTCTAGAGCTTGTATGCCAACCATAGACCATAAAGGTGTACGAATCCTTCTCAATAATCCTCCCCATCTATGGCCTTGTGTGTCCTTGGGCGAACTAGGGAGGAGAGAGTACATCCATTCCTATTGGAAAATACGATACCCTGAATATTTACGGGTGAAAGCTACAACCATTGACAATTCTGCACGCTTTGGATTCTTCTCGCGACGTTAAGAAATGTCAACAGTGGGTCAGACGTCTGAAGCCCCACACGCTAGCACATTGCTCCAGTGTTGAGGTTGTGCCCCTGACGCACGCCGCCCGTGGTTTGCGGCCCCGTTGCAGTCGCGTGCAGCTGCTGCGGCGCAACACACGCCTACGCATGTTGCTCGCCTACTGATGGGTCTGCTGCTGCTACCAGCTAGCACTGCTCACATGAACCTGCGCTCGCCTGCTGATGGATGTGGATGGTCTGGTTGCTACTAGCGCTACTGGCGCACCCTATGCCTGCTCACATGCACTTGCTAACGCTGCACGCACACATTACCACCATTGCTTTGTGGTCCACGCCCATCAAGACAAAACATCGTCATTTAAAGTTGAATGAAACATATAAAACATGTACATGAAAACACTCCCTGCAATACCAGATTTTACTTCTGAAACATCAAAATGATATCGTTGCAACATACTTACCAAATAACTGAAACACTGAAAAACATGCCTATGAAACACTTTCAAAAAAAAAAAATACCATGAAACCAACTGAACAAACACTTGCAACAACGTGTTTGGGCTCAACAATTAAACATTTTAAACAAATACCTGCAACATGCCTTTCAACCACTTGAAACATAGAGTAGTAGGAGTATCCAACACCGAAGAAACATGTTGCAATATCTTAAATTAACAGTTGCAACACTAGGAAAAACATGTTACAACATCTTAAAATGACTATTGCAAAAGATCTAGAAAAAAGCACATGCTAAATATCTCAAAATCTATAGTTGCAACATTAGAAAAACAAGGTTGCAATGTTGATTTTTCAAACATTCAAGAAAACATGTTGCAACATTTTGAAAAAGAGAGATGCAACATTCTGAAATACATGTTGCAACATCCTCAAAGCAACCCGCGAAGATCAAAGAAGAAAAATCTATTGTAGTCGCCGATAAGGAGCAAGAGAAGAGGCACATGGGTTGGGACGCCGCCGGGATTGCAGATTGAGCCACCACCATGGATGGGATGGGATGATGGCGCGTCGCCGGATCTCGTCGCCATGTTGCAACATTTTGAAAAAGAGAGATGCAACATTCTGAAATACATGTTGCAACATCCTCAAAGCAACCGTATCGCACCGCACAAAAATCTATTGTAGTCGCCGGATAAGGAGCAAGAGAAGAGGCACATGGGTTGGGACGCGTCGGGATTGCAGTAGACGAGCCACCACCATGGATGGGATGGGATGATGGCCGCCGTCAGCGCTGGATTTAAGGCCATGTTGCAACATTTTGAAAAAAGAGATGCAACATACGAAATACATGTTGCAACATCCTCAAAGCAATGTTGCAACACCGCGCAAAATCCATTGCACCCGCGCGAATATGGGGCAAGAGAAGAGGCACATGGGGTTGGGACGGTCGGGATTGCAGACGAGCCACCACCATGGATGGGATGGGATGATGGCGCCGCCGCCGCCGCATCACACACCTCCATCAATCCACCGCGGGAGTGCCGATTAACTATGAAATCGCCCACGTGTCGCGACGCAGCGGCCAAAGAGCAACACCGACACCGGGCTGAGGTTGGAGGAGGCGCGCCCGGGGGTGGAGGCACGACGGGCTCGCTGTACCCACCAGCCGCGCCGCGCCGACGGGGCCCGGGCGGAAGAGTGCGAGGATGGTGGCGGCAAGCGGCGTGACGAGGTGTGCGACGAATGAGAAAGAAGTGCCGCCGGCCACCTCGTTGCCCACACGTATGCAATGGAAGGAGACCCTTCGGTATGCCTGGATGTTGTTGCGGACCCACCGACGCGCCGCGCCGGCGGGCCGGGCGGTAAGAAGGTCGACCGACGCGTCGACGCGCCGCGACCATGACGCTGATGCCTATGCGCCGCCGCGGCCGCGCCCCCTCGTCCGGCATGCGGTAGATCCGCATCAGCCGATGTCGATGTCCTTGTACATGTCGATGACGCTTGCTTTCGCCCGGTTGCCGACGGACTCCACCATGCCCGCATCCTCCGGATAGGCGTAGAAACAAGACGCGACGCCGCTAGGTTTGGAATATATACGCCGAGCAGAGCAAATGAAGGAGGGGATGTGGAGATGGCGGTGCTCTGGGGCGGGCGCGCAGCGCGGTGGTGGCCGCCGAGGCGAAGCAGTGGAGGCGGACGCCGCAGTAGCGAGACTCTCGGTTAGGAACGATGCAAGTGGGGAATAGAATGGGATACAATTATTTTTAAGAAAAAGCGGAAGACAGGAAGCGGATCGGAGAGGAAGTGGGCCTACGGGAGCGTCCCAGACGATTTCACCGCGTAGGACGTGCCAGTTACAGCATTACAAAAGGGGAAGGCAGGCCGAGCTGCTAGGTTTGCTATTGCTTGCTGGTGATGTCCGTATATGTACAATTATCATGTATTTCCATATTTGTTTTTTTAAAGGAAAACGGCAAGGGATCGTGTCAGCATGATGACATGGGGCTAACAACGATGACATCATTGCACTAGGCTAAAAAACGATGACATCATTGCAAGCTAGCAAGAGCAAAACTGGACAGGCACGTGCCTCTAGTTTGGCCGGCCTCGCGCGCATGCGTGCACCGGGAAGCGGGATGCAGGGTTGCGCCGTGCTCATCTCAGCAGTGACTTTATTGGGCATGGCGCCAATGGAGCAACCGGCAGCAGTGACGAATGATAGCGCGGCGGTCCTCCATGGGTGACGGCGAGCTCGCCGGCGTGCATAGCTCGAACGGGCTAGGAGCTCTCCTGTGTCCTACCATAAGTGCATGGGGACGGAGAAGGCACATCACGTACGGTGAACTCACCCTGGGATTTTCCATGACTGAGAACGAACGACGACGTACTTCTGGGCGGTGCGATAGCAGCTCTTCTAGAGTACGGTGACGCAGGATCAGAGCGACATAGGCCAAGAAAAAGATGGAAAACAGGATTGGAGATTTCACGAGATCATTAGGAAGGCCGACAACTTACGGCGGTGTTTTGGCGGTGTAACGCGGCGAAGACGACATCGGCAGCGGATGCAACAATGGCAGCGACACGCTGACGCCAGCTCTTCTTCGGCGACGAGATCCAAAGCGATGGCCACTACTACAGAATCGCTCATCACCGCCCCGCATCACCGCCGGAATTTAATCCACCCGCAAGCGTCGAACCTCGCCGGCGGATAAACCGCTCAGCGCTGGAAAAACCTCAAAACTCCACGGATTCGACCCTCACCCCGCAGTGAAGATTCAGATCACCACCGGGTTGAATTGTTCCACGGCAAAGGGTCTTGATGGACACTGTATCACCGTGGGTTTGAATTAGAACCGAAAAAGCTTATTTGAAGATTGACACAACCGAAGTTGAATTAGAACCGATAGCGATTTGGGGAGGGGAAGCAAATTAAAAGGAACCGATAGCTCGCGGGGTTGAATGAAGAAGGAACAAGAAAAACAAACGATAGAAACAGAGAACGGAGATGAATTAAAAACGACTTGAGAGTCATTATATATTACTAGATAATATATTTATAAAATGAAAAAATAAAGAAAGCGGCGCGTCGCCATCGCCTCCGCCGCCGCTGCCGCCGCTTATCGCCCTCCTCCCCTCCGCCTCCGCCGCCTAGGGCCCCGTCGTGCGCTGCGGCCTGCCGCCTCGCCCGCCCGCCAGCGTTCCGCCGCCGGCCGGCCTCGGGCACCTCGCCAACCCGCCGGTATCCCCTAAGCGAGGATGCGCCGGCGATGGCCGACCTTGAAGGCGTGAAGTTAGCCTTCTCCACCAACGGCCAAACCCATCGCTGGCAGGCCGACTTCTTTCTGGCCAAAGTTGGTGAGCTTCCCGTGAGGGCGTCTTCGGAGGCGCCCCCACCTGGCAGCCAAGGCCCTTCGCTGGTGCAGGTACCTTCGGCCATCTGCCGATGAAGAAGAAGCTAGTCGCCTCGGGGTTTATGGAAAGAGAGAGGCTAATTAGCATGGAGATGGTACCAAATCGTAGCTGTTAAGAGTAGTAGCAAGCCATGGAATGGCGCCCATTGTCATTCCTAAGACGCGGCGCCATGAATCATCACAAGACGACCGCTCATCCAGCGGGCTGCCGCGATCGCCCGCTCCCCCACGAAAGGCCAACCGGCCACGCCGTTTGCCTTGGCGTTCAATGGCCGCTTCCAGTCGGGCACGACATTTCCCCCAACACCCAATCCCGAAATCCCTTGCTCGATCCCCCAACAAGCCGCTTTTTTACCATTTTTTTAAGAACGATGATCGAAGCTAGCATTGTTATTATAAAAACAAGAATGCATGCTTCACATTGTTTACCATTAAGCAAGATCAACCACACGCACCTTCAATGCCGACGGTGAGGGAGCGTGAGGGAGGGGAGGGAGACGAGAGACTACCGGGTCGAGCACGAAAATGACATACACTCAACAAGTCGTAGTTAACGCCCACAACACCGCCGCTATTTAAAGAATCAAACTTTGTACCCCCAACGGATAGCCATCACCGTTTTTTTTACCACAATACCGTAGATGTCACGCTCACTTAGCGTTGTTCACGTGGGCCTATGCTACATGCATGTCGCCGCTTGAGAACTCGCTGCCGGGTAGATCTTCACCGCCGGCAGGAAACCGACGCAGCTGTCCGGGAACGATGAGAAAAAGCCTCGGCACAAGCCGCAAATGCCGACCTGTTAAATCACGTCGGCTTAAAAACACCGCCTAGTGTAGCACACCCGCAGCATGTGTAGATCACCGCCGGCAAGTGCATCTTTCGCCGCTGGTATTCATACTCACCGCTGGTGAAAACTTAGACCCGGCAAGTGATTTCAAAAATTCAACGGCCGCATTGAGCTTCAACTCGGGACCGGCTGACCACGCCGCACCAATGCCGCACACACCGCCGCCACGCCCCCTCCATACAACTACAACACTCAACCACGCCATCTCAAATATTTAAACCCGGGCAAGGACGCCTGTGTTTTGCACCCCGCCTCCCTCTCTCTCGCTCTGCATTCCTGTTCGTCCAAGAGTTCCTAACCCTCTCCCTCAAAAATACAGGGCTTAGTTTTGAATTTTAGTGTCATGGGTTTTTGGATCTAGGAAATCTTTTTCTCCTTATTTTCCCCTTGTTCTTCTGCTCCTCAATCTTCTTTGCTAGCAAACTTTTTCGCTCTCCACATACATATGGCCTTTCTTGAAGAAAGCCCTCTACATACGATATGCCTAGTCCAAGAAAATGGTTTACGTAAAAGGTGCTAGAAGAGTCTTATCGATGAAGGAGAGACACCTGGCATGCAACTTCAGGTGCCATGATTCAAGATCGAACTCGACTCATATTAAGAGTCCCCGAGTCCTTTGTGCTTTGGGGTGCTAGTGTTCACCAAATATCCTGCACATGGGCATATAGTGTATCTCGAATCATATGGTGCATCCATGGAAAAAACAATGACCATTGGACCTTAGTTACCGGGATTTCATCCTCGTCCAATGGTCAAGCTTTGGGTCAAGATGAAGCTCCCTGAATCTCATCCTCCAACCTCCTCAATGGTGCACGTGAAAGGCGCCTCGCCCACTTCTTCGAACATCCGAGGAGATTGCTACAAGAGACTTACTAAGGTGGTTAAATTTTAATGTGTTTGTACACTTTGATTGTAGCATTGACCTATTCATGAATTGGTCTTTATTACCGTGATATTTAGTTCTATCCCATGTAAGGTCTTTGCTATGGAAATATATGCAATGTAAGGTCTTTGTTATGGAAATATATGCAATTAAATTTCTTATCTCGTTGTATTGCTTTGATATGAATCTTGATTGTCTCTTCGATACCTTTGAGTTCCCATTTTTTATCCTTCATCGAACATAATAAAGATAGTTGTAAGTTAATGAAATATGCTCTATATATTGTGACGAAAAATTCAATAGATATATCCAAAATTCTAATGTGAATGAAATAAAGTTATATATGTAACAAAAACAAAGAACAGATAATGAATTTTATTCACATCCATATCCCCTTAAGAACAGATAACCAAAAGCCCAAATTGTATGAAGCATCTATCAGACATATGCGCTAAAGATCGCAACAATGCATGCATGCAACCGAAAGTGAAGTGACAACACCGTGAATTCAATCGCGATACATACAAACAACCGGTAGTGATATTGTATTCCACGGCGCTCCATTCAAATAACCTAGTTACATGTTATAGAAAGTCACTTCACCGTATATTCCATTACCCGGCGCTGATGTACCGCGATCCATCAATCAAGCTATAAATCAAGGCGCCCAGCCGCATCCACACACATACCCAAGCACGCACCCACGAAGCCCGGCCACCCCGCACCTTAAATCACCTCCAAATACTTTTCACTCTCTCTTTCTAAGAGATTTGTTCATGGCTCCAGGATATTACATTGGTAAGGATATTTTTTCTTGTCTAGAATTCCTATATGTATGCATATAAACAATACATATATATATACTATATATATTTATGAGCTTTGTCCTTTTTTTTTCTTTATCGCCACCGGTGGTATGAACGTCCCTCCGCCTTTGCCGCCACCACAAGAACCGTGTTTCCACGCCGGCGCGATGAGCCATTCGCCCCCCGTGGACGGGACAAGGCCATTCCCTTATCCAAATATCGTGATGTAATTTTTCTCTAACATTTTTATTTCTTATTTTATCAGAACAAATACATGGACAATTAGTTTAACTTAACGTTATTTTGTTGCATTTATATGTTTCACGACTTTTATCCCCAATACAATGGCTAGAAACAAAGACTTAGTCAGGTTCTCTATCTCCTCGGTTTTGTGGAGACCACGATATCTAGAGCATTGTCATCCGGCCATCAACTATATACGTGTGAAATAAGTTTTTACATCCCTTCGAGGATTCCAGACACAAATGTACCACCTAATCCACGAGGAAACGAGAACGACCGTGCAAAACGCCAGTACCATGTCGCTTTCCTTTGTGCTTAGATTCTCTTTCGACGTGTTTTGCTACATTGTGCCTGACAGACTTCAAGATATTTGCCTTGTCTCCGATAATATCCCCCATGGCAATATATATAGCGAATATGTTGGGAGTTACAACCATGATGATGTGGTAATAAATTAAATTCATCATTTTGGCAATGCATATTAGGATAGATTCACATCATCCTCATTCATTTTGATTCTCCCACTTGCGAGATTTTGCTCCACGGTCTTACTTATGTTGCATGTGGCTTGGCGGTCGCCCACTCGCCACGTGCACCGACTTGGGTACGATTGGGACTTCGTGCACACCTTGGCCAGCAAACTACTGGGGCTTACAATAATGCATAAGGTTTACTAACTTAGGCACCGTCGCTCAAAGGGTTATATCTATGGTCGAAAGCATTTTACGCCCCATTTAGGACGAGAGAGTGCAATCATAAGGGCATTGACCTTCATCGACTCAAGCTGATACTTAATCAGACATCAATTACCCGATATTTCTATATTCCTACATTCGTGTGCATGGATCACAAGTCGGACCCAATATTGATCCCGACGACGATGATGATGATTAGTGTGTTTACTATATTAATTATTTGTAAGGTTGTATGGTTACTTCCTAATTAATTTATAATGTTCTTGTGGCCCATGTGGTCTCAAACTTTTTCTCAGCCTTTTCACATGCAAATGGGGAAGCACCCACCTAAGTTTGAGATTTTTGGAGTTGGTTTGGTACTTTTCCCGCTTTTATTTGAATTTCTCGTGCGACGCCACCTTGTAATTATAGTTTGAACTGAGCATACCCACGAAAAAGAGCCTAATGCCGCTAGACTTTTCCACGTGGTCTCATGTGCCCTAGGAGGCAAATCAAAGTGGAGGTCCAAGAAAATTCTTGTGTTTCCATGGTTTAATTAGCCTTCACGCGCGCCTTTAGCCCCTAAGAAAATCATAGTAATTAAAAATATTTATCTAAAAACCCTAAGAACTTGTGTGTGGGGTTTATTTTTGGGTGTATGGCTTTAAAAATTCAAGCCATTTCCACCAAGGAGGATTACACATTCTTCACAGAGGCACATGATCCCTACCATCAAACCAGACTATACAAAGGTAGTTCTTTGTGCTCCATGGTTCATATGTTTGCTTGTAGTGGTCTCAAACTTTTTGAGCCTTTCACATGCAAATTGGGAAGCACCCACTAAGTTTGAGATTTTTCTGAGTTGGTTTGGTACTTTTCCCAGCTTTATTTGAATTTCTACGCGACGCCCACCTTTGTAATTATAGTTTGAACCGAGCGCATCTACCTAAAAGAGCCTTAATGCCGCTAGCCTTTTGCCATTGTGGTCTCATGTGCCCTAGGAGGCAAATCACCGTGGAGGTCCAAGAAAAATTTTGTGTTTCCATGGTTTAATTAGCCTTCTTGTCCGCCGCCTTAGCTCGAAGAAAATCATAGTAATTAAAAATATTTATCGAAAAAACCTAAGAACTTGTGTGTGTGGTCATATTTTGGGTGTACATGGAAAAAAAAAAAAAATTCAAGCCATTTCCACCAAGGAGGATTACACATCCTTCACGAGGCACATGATCCCTACCATCGAACCGTGACTATACAATTGTAGTTCTTGTGCTCCATGTGGTTCATATGTTTGCCGGTGTTGTAGTGGTCTCAAACTTTTTCTCGAGCCTTTCGCATGCAAATTGGGAAGCACCCAAGAAGTTTAAAGATTTTTCGGAGTTAGTTTGGTACTTTTCCCGCCTTATTTGAATTTCTACGACGCCTCACCTTTGTAATTATAGTTTGAATTGAGCGTACCCACGAAAAGAGTTTTAATGCCGCTAGACTTTCCACATGGTCTCATGTGCCCTAGGAGGCAAATCACCATGGAGGTCCAAGACAAATTCTTGTGTTTCCATGGTTTAATTAGTCTTCTTGTCGCGCCTTAGCTAGAAGAAAATTATAGTAATTAAAATACTTATCGAAAAACCTAAGAACTTGTGTGGGGTCATATTTTGGGTGTACATGACTGGAAAAAAATTAAAAAGCCATTTCCACCATGGAGGATTACACATCCTTCTCAAAAGGTGCATGATCATCCATGAAGTGGCAAAGATTTTCTATTTCACCGCTTGGCCAGCGTAATAACCTAAGGCACAATAGGATTGGGGTGAAATTTTCCAAATCTATCTCGAACCTCCCACCATTTCGTTCCCCACCCGCGCCCAAAACCAGCCCTTGCCTATATATATAGGTGAGTGGCTCCTGAGCGAAATTTTGGCAAGCCATTTGAACACCGCGCCATTCGCGCTCCCACCAAATAAAGAGCACCGGATTCCGCCGACCTGAGCGCACCACCAACTCCAACGTCGCCGTTCGCCGTTCCCTCGCCGCCCTCGCCATCCCTGCTCGCAGATCCCCTGCCGCGTTCCGCTCCCGGGCCGAATCGAGGCTTGACGGCGTTCTCCCACGCCAGCGCCTCTACTCCGACGTCCCCTAACGCGCAAGGCATCCTCTCGCCCTTCGGCCCCTTCCACGGTGAGAACTAATTATCCCTTTAGATGTATGAGTTTTACCTATGAGAATGAGAACCACTCCGCCCCTGTCCTAGCCCCCCGCGTCGCCCCGCCTGGTCTTCCCTCCACGCCGACCGAGGACCGCCCGCCACACCTCTCTTCGGCCGCGCCCTCACGCCTCACGCCTCCTCTTCAACCCGCGAGAATTGCCGCTTAATTGGTTTTGGAAAGATGTCATGCTTTTATTTATGTCTATGACTCTATGGTCATGGTCTTTTTATTTTAGAAGTTCATATAGGCTTAGTTTCTAGAACATTAGGTGGATTTTTGTTGTATGTAACCATTAAATCTCGTAATGTTTTGACGATATTAATGTATGATGATTTTTGGATTTAAAAGAGCTAAATTCCACGAATAAATTCAAAAATTTAAAACAAAAACGCCGGTGGCATGGGCCCGATAAAGGAATGAGCAACAAACCCGTAGTGTAACTATACCAAACACTATCGGTTTGAATTACTAACCGTCATAGACGGCAAACATCACCGCTTACGCATTAACCAACCGATAGTCTCCACTCTAATAACGCCAGGGTTGAGATCAGCCGATAGTGTTCACGCAGTTCACCGACGGCCAAAGTAAGCCGCCATTGTTAGCTCTTCGATACACCGTCCGCCGCTTAACTTCGATAGTGTTATCCCCACGCTTCTATCGCTCGTTAAAGCCCGACAAAGCTTCTAATATCAACCCGCGGCCGACTTCCGAACCCGCATTGCTTGATCAAAAATGCCGCTGGGTCGCGGGAACACCCGACAAGAAACAGACCAGGATCGCGGCTAGGTTCGATATCAAACCGGCTCTCTCCTCGATCACCGCCCGGTTTTGACCCCGTAGTGTTTCAAACCCCACATCACTACGCTATGGTCTCCTCGCCTGCTTTTCGGCAAAGGAAGGGGCTGGAGCCCCAAGAAAGTGATGGACACCTCAGGTAGTGCGGCGGCGCATAGGGCTTCTCGGCCTGCGGCTCTAGGAGAGGGGAAGGTCACGGAGGGCGTAATGTGGATGCGGTGGAGAGGCACCCGAGGGGTGACCTTGACGGGAGGGAAAGGGAGCTTTGCCCGCCGCGGCGCCTCCTCGAGGCATGCCGGCCATGGCGACGGATCGAGGCGAGCTTGGTCATCCGTATGGGCGGAGAGATGCTTGGCATGGCTTGATTGTGGAGGGAGTATCTTGCGCGCAAGACGAGACCGACCGACGACGATCGCGGCCATCGCGCTCCCGCGACGAGGGGCCCTCGGGCTCCTGTACTTTAGATGAGGCATTGGGGCATCAGTATTATACTTACACATTATACACGATATTTGGCAAGGTGATGTACGCTGGTTTCTCGCCGCCGCCGATTGGACCGCCAAGAAAAAGCGGAGGCAAGGGATCACGGTGGGAAAATAAAAAGGAGAAGAGATTTCCCTTTTTCTTTTCTTATTTCTCTTTTCTCAAAACTTGCAAATTCATCCGAAGTTTAGTTTTTAAAGGATTTCCTTTCATTTCTAAAACAACATTTAAGCTTTTGTTTCACAATAACTTTAACACACTTATCTATTTATAAATAGAGCAAAATTACTTCTAACCTAAATCAAAATTAATTTAATTATTTCTAGTTTATGAGAATCAATATTTTGAACTTACATCAAAACAATCTTTATTTATTTTCTAAATCGAGCAAAATGGATCCAAACTAATTCAATTTTTTTAATAACTATTTTATAAATTCATTTCTCATTCAATAAAAATAATGCAGGGCATGAATGCTACAAACATGTTTCTAGCCTTAGTTAAATTTTTATTTTAAACGAAAAATATTATTTTCCCTATATTTCATGAGCACAAAAATACATAATTAATTTATTTTGACTCTGTTTCCAAAATGCAAAACTTGGTGTTATAAAAGATCGCCCCGCTTGGCCCAACCGGTACCTCGCCAGACGCGCGCATAAGTGGAGATTAGAAGACAATTGCACCGGGCCAAATCGGCTGCCGTGATTAGTATGGTCGCTGCGGTGGTCGTATCGTAGCGAAGGAGTGTAGTATCCGGCAGCCGTAGTGTGTACTATGTTCTTCCTTGCCGCAAGGTTGAACTAAATACGCCTACCATGATGCTCTCATGCAATGTATGTCTATATATGTGTGTATCTATTGCTCTAGCTAGATGATCTAGATCGAATGCCTTTTTGCTAGCTTTTGGTTGTGTGCATGCATGGATTGGTTGATGTTCGATTGATCCTCCGAAAGCCTCGCACCATGGGATTGACGAACAACGATGGCGTACGTGGTTCCTAGTGTACTTCTATAGCGAGGTGAAGGATACGCTAAGGATTCGCATGCAAAGGCATGGATTATTGATCATTTTTATATTCCCAAATTGTTTGACCTAAACATTACTTTTACGGGTTCTCGCACCCCGACCCTGGCTTAAGCGAGCTTGAGCGCTTCGTTCCTTATCGCGTAAGCGTCGGCACCGTTGCCTCGCTCCCGCTGTTCATCGCCAGACACTTCCTCCCGAGTGCACCGCCGGCCCGCGCTCATAAAATCCCACGCCCCGCACCGGGCTTACACATCGCCAAGCTAGCCGCACCCACTCCCTATAACGCTCCCCCGAAGCCCTTCTAGGAGCACCGCACGGAGGGCGTCGGCTTAATAGCCGCCAAGGCGTTCTCCCCTTCCCGTGTTAGGAAGGGCAAGACGCCGGCTACTCTAGAGGGCAAGAGCCAGGGACAGCGCTTGTTGTCAAAGAAGAAGGGCAAGAGGTCGGCAAGAACCCGCCGCATCGCATGGCTTGTACTTCGTATGTAGCTTATCTTGAAATTAAAATATCAAGTAGGTCATGAAACAACAATAAAAGATGAAACAACGTGTAATCGCTGGGATGACAAAAATAGGTAGTACACGCTTGAAGAAAGAATGATCGTCACATTCATGAGCGGTGAACGAAACTTGAACAAATACGTTGAAGAAGCACAAATGCAGAGAGCAAGTAATTTATTCAAAGTTTCATCCTGGTACAAACTAATCCTTAAGGAATTCATCCATTAGAGTTTGAGGATCAAGGAGATCAACAAAAAGCCAGCCGCATGATTGCGGAAACTCCCCTCCATCCGGCTCACCCCGGGCCGGTTGGAGCCCCATGAAAGCCTGGGAGCATGGATAGCCAAATTCTACGGGTTTGGGTTGACAAAGCCGCCAAACTCGCTGAAGGGCCGAATGGATGCCGTGAAATGATGAGCGCGGGCCACCGAGGAAATGCCACCGCAAGACGTTGGATCGTGGATTCACCTTGAACATCAATACCGCTTATGCGGATGGACTCGCCGCCATCCCTGGCCGCAAGCCGCTAGCCCCCAACACATGCTCGCTTGTTGCCGCAACAAATGTGTGCGCCGCCGCATCAATGGGCAATGGTCACTACAAGCTCTTCGATGCAAGTCGCCTACCCTCGACCGGCCGCCGCTGGCTTTTTGCATCTACAAACAAAGGATCGATGCAAATTAGTATTTTTAACGAGATGAATTGATATGCAATAAAAGGAGGTTTACCGCCGACAAGCTTGGAGAAGGGAGAGGGCTCTCTCCCCGCCAACGATCGAGGCACTCGCCACCGATCACTGGGTGGTTCAATACTCTCGCCGCCTTCTCCCGATATATCACGGTGGAAGTGTGGACCATCGCCAAGGGTGTAGTGATTCTCCCATGGTTCTCAAGGGAGAAGCGAGGAGAAGGAACCTGAGCGGGGCCATGGTTGGAAGCAAATTCGCTGGTGCTCTCTGGAGGTTGAAAGCGAAGATTCATAATGAATATTTAAGATGAAGTCACCTGGATAATAGTTGAGCACTTACCCTACTCGGCCGGCATCATAGCGGCGCCGCTTAGCTAAGGAATTGCATCCTTCTCCCTCTTCCAGAGTGTGTTTTGCCTTGCAAGTTTTGTTCGCCATTGAGGGATGCGAGGAGTTTTCCTATTTTATAGAGAGGGGAGAAGATAACGCAAGTTAGATGATTGCGCTGTTACCTGCGGTCGAGTACTTGGCGGTTTTGTTGTGATAGATTTCCTCGGAACCGCAATGGCCGCTTATGCATAAATGGAGCATTAAATGTAGGTAAATAAAAAAACTAATTGCATAATTTGGCTGAAAAGTCCGAGACGAATCTTTTTTGAGTCTAGTTAGTCCATGGTAGGACAATAATTACCAAATATAAAACGAAAAGTGCTACAAAGAGCCAAAACCCAATATATTTGACCAACTAAACACGCCATAGCCAAACGGGTTTTCTAGAAAATAGATATTTTATTTCAAGGAATGTTTTTTAGTTGGCTAAACCGAATCGACATTTGAGTTTTGGTATTTGTAAGGTGTGTACTAGTATGTCAATATGTATAATCAAAGTTTTGTTTTGTAGATATCTATACCTCTAGTGTTCCGATATCCGATGGGAACTATTAAAGTTTTGGTTGTGGGCATGCCATCTCCCCGCATTGTTGGAGTGTGATATGTTGTGAATTATGCTTCTTTGCATTCTCTAAATTAATATGATTTGAGGACTGTGATTTGTTTTGTATCAAAACAATCTCATTTGGATCCCTCATATAATTGTTTTTGTGCAGATATGCGGGGCCCAATGGTGGTGCTAATGGGAGCACGGCAACAAAAAGGCTAAGAAGGAAGCGAAGTAGAAGCGCCGATGGAGTTTTATGTTTTTATGCCATCCATAGTGATTAATTTGATTGTGTGAATGTCTTGTCATCCTTTTCTTTTGTCTTCTTTTAGAAATTGAGATGCCGACTTCATAAGACTAATGACAAAAAACTTGTTTGTTTACCAGGGCACTCTCTCGCACGCTGATAGTGCACTTTTATGGTTATTGGAACTTTGCTTGCCAAGATGACTCCGCATGGTTTTGGAACCGATTTCTTTGTGTACTCATCTCGTAGTGATTACTTTGTTTTGTGAACGCCAGTGTTGTCAATGCATTCTACAACGAGGTCAAAACTTATTGAAACTTGTGTTTGAGATGCCTAGTTTTTTATTAAAATATGAAATGGTCATGTTTTGTAGAATTATTTATTTTTAACACCAACATATTATGTTTTATGAAAATTAAATAATTATACAAAATATGTCCGTATTCATATTTTTAATAAAAACTAGACATCTAAAGGAGCACAACAAAAATTTGGTTCACCAAAATTGAGTTACCAAACTCCAGCATGAATTTCTAAAAGTGATGAAAGGCTAGATTCCTAACAATTTTTTTTTGAGGCCGATTCCCAAATTCAAAAAAAAATGATGCCATTCTAAGACAAACTTTTTCGTACCAAATATTCTCCCATAGTCCTATTACTCCAAACAATGATTGAAATTTCTCGTGGAATAGCACACAAGTTACAAATGCCGCTCTTTACATTAACCATGGGACTGTGGTGTCTCGTGATCGAACACTCTACGCTTGTCACCCTCGGATTCTCATAAGTATGACACCCCAAAATTTCCGAATTTTGGGATGTCATTAGAAAACACTAAATGAAAATCAAGGATTTAAAATTTTCCTAAAATCGACCAAGATTTATTTAATTGTTCTCAACATAAAAGTGAGAAAAATTGCTTTATAAGATTTTTGCTAAGTTAATAAAAGAGTGTCCTTGGTTGTTGCTTGTTAATTGTACTTTTGCCTTGTTAATTATACTTTGCCTTTGTTATGCTTCGAGTGACAAAGAATTTATAAAGCTCTCCAACTCTCTTTGTCTATGAAATAAAGTTTCTTTCAAAAGAGGTCAATGTTTATTTTAAAAGGTGTTTCAAATTGTTCAAATGGTTTGGAGTGCTCTTTGAATGTTTAGTATAGGATTGGTATTTGTTTGCATTGCAAATTTCTTTCAAATAGCCTAAATAGAAAATTTGAAAGGCTTTTTTCTGCTTTGGCACAAAGGATAGGATGGCGGTCGCCTATTTAAGGTGAGCCATGGTGCCCTCAAGGCTCTTCTAACCCTAGAGCCAGCGCCGCCACCCAAGGCGCCCAACCCAAAACCCTAGGGCCGCCACCATAGCCGCCGGCAAGCTTGCGCGCGCCCTAATGTACGCTGGCCGCGGGTATTCTGGCTGACGACCCCTACACCACGCAACAAATCGCCAAGTAGTAAGGAACACGCCGAGGCCCCCCCGGCCGCCCCATTCTCCTTCGTGAGCCGCTTATCGGCAGCCGCAGCGGCGCTGCCGCCGTGGGCCCGGGGCCCACCGCCGCGCCGGCCGGCTCCTTCCGGGCTGCCGCCGCTACTGCCAGCCGCTCGGCCGAATCGGGCGGTCGGGGCCCGGGCAGCCCCAGCACCCCGTCGGCGCCGGCGGAGCCTCGTGGCTGACTACGCCCGGCGCCACCGTCGCCCTTGCCCTCATTTAGCCGGTCCGCGGGTCACCCTCTCCCTCCCTTGTGCTCGCGCTGAGCAAACACTAATCGGAAAGGCCAATCGGCTAACTGGCGAGCCCGCCACGCGACTCCAAGAACTCGGCCATCGAGATCCACGCCACCTTGGCCGACCATACCCCCACCCGGCCACCCCGGCCCGTGGATCCAAAAATGTGGCCCGATTAGATCCGAGGTCGGCCAAACCTCGGGTCAACCAACCCGCCGACGTGGTTGTCGCTGCCACTCGCTATCCGCATCCGGCCATGCAGGCACCACGCCAGAATAACCGAAGTCAATCGCCGCAAACCGCGGCCCACCGGGGTTCAAAACTAATTAGGAAGTTAGGTCCCCGCCCGTCTATTTCGCAGAGACTAGACCTCATTCACTATGTTTAATCACAATCTAGCCCCCCGGGTTTATCGCGTAGCTTATGCCCCTCGAACCTTGTTTTTGGTCATATTTTTTATGCTATAGCCCGCTTTGACCCATTCAAGTTGCTTAGGTTTGTATCGTATTATAACCTATGCTTTAGCAAAGCAGTTTAGCATGTTTTATGAAACTTAAATTAGAACTTTTATAGATTTAGTTAAGCTTTATATTGCTTCTTTTTTATTTCAAAAGGAAACCTAGGTTTGTAAGTAAACTTTTATGAAGCAAAGTTAACTTGATTAATGTCTATGCAAATGCCTTTTCTTTAATAACTTTGTTTAGATCAACTTGATTTATAGAATAGCAAATGCCTTTTCTTTGGGAAACACAGGTGTGACAGAGTGGTATCGAAAGCAATGTCGACCGTAGGGCCGATGCCTATATAGCACTGGCCGTTTTTAAACCTATTTTGGTCATAAAACTATTTTATCATCCTCGCAATTGAATTTTTGAGTTTTTCCTCATCCTTGTCCTATTGTATCCCCTCCCTTGATAGCTTTTCTTCGAGCTTTATGAATTTCTTAACTCCTTGAGTTTTTGTTTTTTGTTGTTTTACAAAAGTTTTTTATATCCCGTCTCATTCAAAAGTAATGATGGCCTTCATCATCACCCATCTCAATCCTCCTTTAGGATGACCACCATTGAAGAAGAAGCACGTGTAGCATCGATGATGTTTTGTGCTTGTCATGATTGATGTAATGCTTGTGTGTCCTCTCTTTTAGTGTCTAGAAGGAGGCTTAGCAGAGTCTGGGTTCTAACTTTGATTTAGAAACTTTTGGAGTCCCAAACTTTGAATATTGTAGGACATTTGGGCTAACTAAGGAAAAGAAATAAAGACAAGGGTCGAAGATGGCTTTTGTGTATTCATTACCGACAAGGAGGAGTAACAAGATTGAAAATAAAAAGAACACGATCGTTTCAAGCGAAGGTGGCAAACGACTTCTTCGCTAATGAGCTACAGAGAATACTAAGAATATCAAGGGAAAGCGTCGTGAAGACAAAGGATATAGCTACCGAAGAAAATATTGTAGAAATCCATCTCAAAGTTTTATAAATTTGTGTACTACTACGTCGTGGGGGCCTATAAATACCCCTCGACATCCTTCGTACGGCATGTTGAATGGCCACTTTGTAAACCATATCATCAATAAAGTGTTGTGTTGAGCAATCACCCAACAGGGAGTCATCTTAAGGTCTAGTTTTCATCTTCGTTAAGTGGGGTAGAGTCACTTCCTCACTTACTTGTTTATATCAAATCTTCATCAACCAAAGTCTTGCCACAACAGTTCCCTACGCTCATCTTGTTTATGTCCCTATACTTTTTGCTCATCCTTCATTTATCACACACCTCGAGATAATGAATCCAAGTGGTGACGTTCATGAGAAGGATACACGGAACCTCATCATCAAACGCTATTACAACCCCGATGAGTGATGAACAAGTGATAAGCGTGGCAAAGCTCGGGTTCTAGAGATGACGACAAGTCGATAGCCGGAACCGAGAACTTGATGTCGGTTACAAGTGCTTCTCCCGCAGCAAACATTGAAGAAGCTCGCATCGAGTGCGTGAAGACTCATCTATGCTACCTTCTCCTCCTAAGGAATTAGGAGATGCCATTGATCTCACAAGACCCCGGATAGAGTGGAACCATGGAAGGGGCCAATGTTCATTTAGAGAAAGTTGCCACTAAAACATAGGAAGAGCCAATAATGAAACCAACGGTAGAAGCTTCAATGAATCTAGACTTCGATGGGTGTCGATATCAACTAAGTTCCAAGAGTTCAAGAACCATGTCAATGTTTGTAGACATCGTGTGTTCCTTGTCAACAAGTCGGTTGAAGAAAAAGTCGAGCATCCTAGGAATATCGGTCTAAAAAGCAAACCGGAAGAGGAAGGCGCCTCGTTAGAACCCACGGTTGAGAAGTGAGCCAAACATGAGTCTTGTATCACCCCTCGATGCGCACCAAGTCTCCTAACAAACTCCGCTCCACCTCGAAGAAGTAGAAGATCCTCGGGTTAAGCCTATGCGGAGATAAATCTAGATGGTTGGACCATCACCTATTCGAGAATTTCAGCCTTGGAGGAACAAGCGAACTAAGAAAACAAGCTAGCAAAGATGATGCTACGGTGAAAGAGAATTATGTGTTACACCAAGAGATGCCCACATAAAGAATGACACACCCGTAGTTCCCAATAAGGGGATGTGTTATCGTTGCTTGCGAGGATGGACACTATGCTTTATCTTGTCCACAAAGGAATCGACAATTGCTTAGTGGAACCAACCGAACATCAAGAACCAAGTAAAGCTATACAACAAAGGTAAATTGGAAACATGTGGATTTCACTACTATTCCCCGAGGCCCAAAATGTGGTGGTTGGACCACCCGCATCAACTTAAACCCGTACATTGTTTTTTTGACGCAAGGTCTTCGCACTCTTTCATCTCGAACTTGGAAACATGTTTTAGCTCATCGATGTTTATGGTACCAATGGAGAAGCCCATGCTAGTTAAATCACCAAGAGGAAGTTCGTATGACCCACGTATGCCCGAAAAGTCAACCTCAATATAAAAGGGGCAAAGTTCAAAGCGAGCTAATAGTTTGGGAAATTGGAGGTTGGACATTGTCCCCTAAAAAAGCATGGTTGATGCTAAACATGCAAAGTTGTTAAGGGCCAACATTCAGCTTGCTTCACGACACCTTCAAGAGAAAGAATTGAGTATGAAGGAACTCGGACTTTCTCCCTAAAAGAAATAGAAGGCATAGTGAATCCACCGAAACGGTGAAGCTACAGGTTTGGAAAAGACGAAGACTATATGAATAGCTAGAATCACCTCCCACTAACTATGTCTTTGAAGTCTACTATGTCTTCGGTTTTATAACGTTAGGTGTACAAGTTGGTTGCACCCTTGTAAAGAAAGGAATTATGGTTTATTTATCTCGACTCTATACTCCCAAAGTTTTTGGATATGAATTAAGAGTTGCCTATCAGTTCTCCCATGGTCCAAATGCTGAAAAAATTTTTCGAAGTCATCCCAACCATATGCTTAAAGTCTTCATTCTGCTTTCCATCTATTTTCTCTAAGGTTGAGAAGTTAGCTATGTGGATCAAAGTAGTAGTGGAGCTAAGGAAAATATCTCTTGAGACGGGTTATTGTACTTAAAAGGATGCTCTTGTGTATGTTTTTTTTGAGGAATAAAACTTTGAAATCGCTTTATTAAAGTGGGGTAGCATCGCTACTATCACTTGTTTGGAGTATCTTAAATTTGAGGACAACGGGACCAAAGACCTATCTTGAACTCTCCTATTGGTGTTGGCTTTACTTCAATCCTTGTTTTACATCTTGTGATCTCAAAGATATAAAAACACAAGAACTGAAGGATAGGCTCCTGCCCTTCCAACCTCACGTCTTTGATAGCGCTCCTTGTTGCGTATGACCAGTCAACAATACCCGGAATTCTCGCGCTCGTCGCCCCGGATAACTTCAGGTAGCCTTGCGACATCGCAGGGTATTGACATAGTCGAAATATCTCTTAAGTTACGTCTTACAGGTCTATGATAGCTTACCTATCCTTTGATAAAACTTAAATCAAAATTTATCTTGAGGCACCATGCTATTTCATCTTTTAAATTATAATTTTATCTTTTAGAGCTCTTGCATCCTGCAGTAGGTATTTGAAAAGTTTATCTATGACACTCTTGCCTTGTATAAATATCTCCTTTTTGATTGACATTACGGTCTCATAGAATCGCGCCCGGTAGATACTCCAATGTTTGGCACTGCCAGTGAAACCGAAGCAACCTCGTTGTTTTTGAGTCTTCTTTTTAAGCAGGCGACTAATATCCAACCTTCCTTTCTATCACTTCTTAACTTCTCGTTCTTTAGCGATATTTTTGTGCCTCTTGAAAATCAACCATGAAGAACAATCTAAGGTCTTTGTACATGCTCTGATTCTTTTTAAATCTTAAAGCCTCTCCGCTATCTCTTTTGATGCTCAGACGAACCAACCTTGATTATACATCTTGGTCTTTCTTTGAAGTCTCTCCTTAATCTAGGAACTGGCGAGATTTTACACATTAAAAATGGGGTAGTCTATGACACCCCAAAATTTTTATTTTTGGGATATTTCATTAGAAAACACTAAATAAATCAGGATTTAAAAAATTTTTCCTAAAATGGGGCCAAGATTTATTTAATTGTTCTCAACATAAAGTGAAAAGAAAATGGCTTTTGTAAGATTTTTAGCTAGAGGACAATAAAAAGTATTGTCCTGGTTGTTGCTTATTAAGTGTGCTTTTGCCTTGTGCAGCTTGAGTGACAAAAGAAGAATTTATAAAAGCTCTCTCCAACTCTTGTAGTTTCTCTTTGTCTATGAAAATAAATAGGTTTTCTTTTTTCAAAAAGGGGTCAATGTTTTATTTTAAAAGGCGTTTCAAATTGTTCAAATGGTTTTGGAGTGCTCTTGAATGTTTTGCTTGCAGGTTGTTATTTGTTGCATTGCAAATTTCTTTCAAATAGCCTAAATAGAAAATTTGAAAGGCTTTTTCTCTTTCGCGTTAGACCCGCGGCAGCAACCGGCCCATATTGCGCGGCAATGAAACCCGGCAACTAAGCCGGCCCAGCCAGTATGATCTTATGATAGGCCCGGCAAGTAAAACCGACGAAGATCTCTAGTTTGGTTTTGGATAATTAAACGACACCTAGGACTAATCTCGATGCTAAGTGTTTGACTAGATTGGGATTATTACGTCTTACGAGGATTAGTGCATGAGTGATCATGGAGGATGGATCGGGTGATCAAAAGATGATCAAGCATGCAACTTCGGTGGGTTTGGAGATCAATTGACCCCAAGGCAAAAATTTATAACCATAGGGCTTTTGATTTCACACTCAAGACACCATAGGGGTGTAGTGATTATAAGATGATAAGCCGTACTATAAAAAGGGGAAACTTAGTCATTTTACATATACTATTAGGGTCCTCCGATTTGCTTTAGGTTCAAAATTCATATGCATGCATTCTAACCTAAAAAGAGCTAACTCAGCGCTTGATGAAAATGTTTTCAAAATGCTAACTTACATGGTGTTGGGGTGTTCTTCGGCGTGTAAACAGCAAAAAGAATCAAGTGGCGGAAGTCGGTTTTGGAGCAAAAGCGAAAAGCGACAACCGGCCGGCGAAATTACCGCCTTCGGGCGGTGGCGGACTCAGCGACTGAAGCAGGAAAAGTGACCGTGGGACTTCGGTGTGCGCAGCGTCCGGCGGTATGTTTTTAGGGGTCAGAGCCAAAAGTCGGCCGGACGCACCGACCCGGGCCTTCGGTGCTATTGGCCGGAAAGTATCGATCGGGGCCGCGGGAAGCCGGGACAGCGTTAGGCGAGGGCGGCCGGAATTACGTTAGTGCGTGTCGGTTGTGGCCGGACCCGCAAGCCGGACTCAACTGGTGAGTCCGAGTCGATTACATCGTCGTCGGTGCGAAGCGTGGCTTTTCTCCCCAGCGGCCACATTTCATGGTGTGGCCTATTTATACCTCTTTGGTCGAGCCATTTGCTCTCTCTCTGCGGTCATTTTGAATCATTCCTAACACCTAAATTTGAGCAACATCACTCCCTCTCTCTCATTCTTGATTTGTGAGCCTTCATTCTTGAGAAAAGGGTTTGATCAAAGTGCATTTGCATCGAGTTCTTGCATCTAGAGCACTTGGGGATCGTTGTGAGCGGTTGGTTTCCCGTTCTCTTGGAACACACATCCTAGCGGCGATTGAATTGGTGGAGTTTTTGGCAAGAAAAGGAGATTGTTCTTGGCCACCTCCGAGGCGAATTTGTGAGGAGGATCACGCACTCCTCGTCGGGAAGACAAAGTACAAAGGAATACATTGCTTTCGTGTCTTTGGGTACCTCCCCCAAGATTGGTGTGTTGAGGCTAGCAAGTGCACGCCTAAGCTCAAACACCATCCTTGTATTGGTGTCGGCTTCTTAGGAGACTAACTTGTCGGTGAACAAGTGAACTCGGGTGAACAAATGCGTCGTGTTCATTGTCTTGGTGATTTGGATATCTTCATCTTGTGTGACACGATTGTTGATTTTTCCCGCGGTGATTGGTTCATTGCCCTACCGTCGGTATAACAAGCTTCTTACTCTTGCATTGCTTTCTAGTTTACTTTGGTAAAAGAGCTAGCACTTGCTTGTGTAGGTTGTTGCTATAAAGGACCATACTAGGATTGTTCACTAGATAGAGTAGTGACATAGACTTTTAGGTGATAAAGAGATCATGAGTATATTTAGTCTTGT
>JADLZK010000261.1:0-92322 GCA_015847255.1 Hyparrhenia diplandra | reverse complement strand
ATATATGTAACACCCCAGAAGAAAACAACAACTCTTCTAGAGAGTTACCACACTTCAGACCATTACCAAGAAGTATGCGGAAGCAACAATAATCATAGAGGATAATGATGAATAAAATTTACTATTCACTAACATAACACGACTTGACCATCCGAAACATGATTCAATGTAAACACACAAGATACAAACCATCTAATTCATGATTAAAGTCATCATTATTATTATCACAACACATGAGTCCTGATGATATGTGTAACTCATAGGTGACGTGCACACGTGCTGCTACTCCCGTCCCAAGCATCCATCTTCCAAGCTGTAGCACCTAGGGAAATAATAACGTGTGAGGTTTATGGAAAACCTCAGCAAGCAAACTGCCTTAACCGGGTTATTTAAATCACAATATAGTTAAACATCAGTTTTAAATAGCATAGTAAAGATCCACAAATGGGTACATCAAGGTAAAAGATAGATCAATTAGTCCATAACATATTTAATATACTTCATAATGTATCTGCAAATAATACAGTGCGATGCAAATGAGAATGATGCAATGCAATGCATGACTTCACTTCTATCCACACATCCCAACAAGAGGGAGTGAAGGCTGCAACCACAATGCTCATCAATGTGCGTTGCTGTACCGGTACTTACCGCACCAATTTGGTTACGGTTTCTTCAAATGCATATCAATGGAAAGAGTGCAAATGCAAATGTTGCATTGGGTAATTCATGTACTTCATAATTCAACATTGACTCCACAAGGTAAGGATTCATAATACTTTAAAGTAATAAAAATAACTTCAAGATTTAGATTATATTGCTAGTGTGAAATATTAAAATTAAGTGGAGGCAATTCAAATAACCAAGCCAAAGCATGTGGACCACATCGCCACGTTTACTTGCCTTCAACGAAGATCACAAAGTGAGAGCTAAGCACGATCCGAAGGTACAAGAGAAGTTGAAGCAGTTGGCTATCATTAGTCCTGATGCAGCTGGGTACATGCTCCATAAAGGCTTGATATGGCACAAGAACAAGGTATGGATAGGAAATAACTCAGCATTACAGACAAAGTTGATTTCAGTATGTCATGATAGTGCCATTGGAGGCCACTCTGGGATTACTGCAACTTACTACAGGTTGAAAAAGAACTTTATATGGAAAGGTATGAAGAAAGATGTGGAGCAGTTTGTCAGGCAATGTGACACCTATCAACACTCTAAGCATCCCAATACTCATCCTTCAGGTCTGCTCCAACCTCTTCCTATTCCAACTGGAGTTTGGCAAGACTTGTCAATGGATTTCATTACTGGCCCGCCTCTCTCTGAAGGATACTCAGTTATTCTGGTTGTGGTCGACAGATTCACAAAGTCAGCTCATTTTATCCCTGTCAAACATCCTTATACTGCTGAATCTATTGTTGAATTGTTCTTGGACAATATTGTCAAACTTCATGGCTTGCCTAAGACCATTGTTACTGACAGAGATCCTGTGTTTGTCAGTGGGCTTTGGACTGAACTGTTTAGACTGTACAAGGTTGATCTTCTATTCTCTACTGCCTACCATCCAGAAACTGATGGCCACACAGAGCGTGTTAACCAATGTTTGGAGATGTACCTCAGGTGTGCAGTTCACAATGCTCCAGCATCATGGAACTCTTGGCTCTCTTTAGCAGAATTTTGGTACAACTCCTCTTTTCATTCTTCACTTGGCTGTTCTCCATTCAAAGCTTTGTATGGCTATGAACCTGATGAGGGTGCCTTAACCCCGATTCCGGCTCACACACCAGCTATTGTCACGGATGTGGTGTCAGATCGTGAGTTACACCTGGTAGACTTGAAATTACATTTGGCTCGGGCCCAGAACAAGATGAAGCTGACGGCCGACCGCAAAAGGGTTGATCTGGAATTCGCGGTGGGTGATCGAGTGCTGCTGAAGCTCCAACCATACACTCAGTCTTCAGTGGCCAATCGTCCCTATCCTAAGTTGGCATTCAAGTACTATGGCCCCTATAAGATCTTGGAAAAATATTGGGAAAGTTGCCTACCGGATGGAGTTACCTACTGATGCTCTGATTCATTCTGTTTTCCATGTATCACAGCTCAAGCCTTACATCGCCGACTACTCTCCAGTCTTTGATGTGCTGCCTCGCCTCACTGACTTAGACGTGATGGACACTATGCCAGCACGCATTGTGGATAGGCGTCTGGTCCGAAAAGGTAACACAACTGTTCCATAGGTGCAAGTGACTTGGACTCGCTTTCTAGAGACGATCAAGACCTGGGAAGCTTACTATGTCCTCATGCGGCATTTTCCTGAAGCCCCAGCTTGGGGGCAAGCTGCATCTCAAGGGGGAAAGATGTCACGACTAACGCCGTGCCATGAAGAGTGCCGGACGAGCTACAGGGAAGCTGGCGCTAAGCGGAAGGATGTTTTCGTTCATTAGCTTACGTATTTGTCATTTTACGTTTTCGAGTCCAGCACACTGTCGTTTGGGACCCAGTTGTCGGAGTCTGTAACGTTTCGTACTTAAGCCGGAGCATTGGTCGTTCTGGGCGTCGAACATTTGAATTGTGAAGTTGAAATCGAAGCCAAGGCAGAGGGGTGAACCCTGCCCGCTTCGTCGTCGATTCCTACCTCGTGTGCGTACTGAGGTCGACGGTGAACTCCGGCGACCAAGGGGCGTGACACACGAGATGACGAGGTCAAACCAAAATTGCATCTACACAGGCAGATAAATTACACAAGAGGAAATAGAGGGTTGTCTCACATTGTAGTGACGTCAGGAGCACACGTCGTCGTGGGTAGTGGTGGCCGCCGCCGCCATGGCCTCGTCGTCCTCAGAGCTCAAACTATCAGCTCCTTCCTGAGCGCCGCCACATCCCACACTGCTGCCACATCTCGAATCGGCACCGCTGCCAGGTCTCGGACCGCCGCCGCCGCTGCATCTCGTTGCTACTCGCCTCCCGAGCCACGCCGCTGCTACCTTGGCCCTCGTGGAAACTGCAGCCGCCGTGTCCCAGACCTACGCCGGCTGCCGCATCTCGGATCTGCGCCGCTGCCGCATCTCGGACGCGCACCGCTGCCACATCTAGAGCTCACACCTCGACATCCCAAGCCTGCCCGTGGCCGCCTCTTGGGCCTATGTCGGATCCGGGACCATCCTCACCGGATCGAGCTCGTCCTTGCAGAATCGAGCTCCTCCATGAGGAAGAGAGCACCGGGTGGGAGAGCTGCGGAGAGAGCAGGAGAGAAAGTGAACAGATGAGGGGGATGCGGTGGGAGCGGCGGCTCAATAGATAGACTGTGTACGTGTGTGTTGTGACCTAGGGTTTGGGTGGGAGGAATAGGTGGGCCGACTGTGGGCTTGGAGGCCGCACGTGAAGTTCATCTTTATTAAAAAAACTAATTAAGTAACGTTGGTCATTCTCAAAAAAAAAAAAAAAAAAAAAACGTTGGTGAATATTCTAATCAAAATAGTACTCGCGACTAAAATATTTTTACAAGAAATAGACCGCATATATGTTATTGCGTAAAAGTACACAAAAAATTGAAAAACATTTGCCGTTTTTTATAGTTAAATAAATTTCTACGTGTTTGTATTAATTAAGTTCCAAATAAAAGTACGCATTTCATATTTAGTAAAGTGGTACATACTTGCTTCACAAATACAATTATTTCTCTTAGTCTCAACAAAGTGTGTGATGTACCTTTATTGCATAATAAACAAATTTGAGATTCTAAACGACTTCAAACAACAATCTCATCAATAACAAAAATATAGACTCATGCAGGTCAATAACTTTGTTTTAGACATTTCTCTATAAAACTGTGTTTGAACCATTCGAATATATCTTTGTTAGGTGTGTGAGCTAGGTGGGGCCACTTCTTTTTAGCTACAGATTGATTGACCTAGTAGCCAGTTTTAGCGACACACAGTTCAACATTAAATATGGATCCTTATAGCGACAGATAGTAAATCACCAAATATAGATTTAGCGTCAGATTGTCTCTAGGTTATCTTCAGCGACAGATCCTCCATCTGCAAATATACTTTTTACCGTCAGATATCTGACGCTGTAAAAGTGTTGTGGTGTAGTGGTTCCTGCAAAACAAATATTCTCGAATACAAGTGGAACTAGGTGAGTAGTAAATGTTTAGTTAGTTTAAATGGGTTTTATCTCTCTTAATTAGGACTAAGTTGGCGGTATAAAGTATGTGATAGTGGCGCCAACACCCATGTAACCCAAATGACATATGTGTGGTTGTGTTTGGTGGACTTAGTACCACGTCAGTAGTTTTGGAGGATGAAGAACATGTTATAATTCTTGTACTTGTTCCATACGTACCACCTATGCATTAACCCTTTTTAAGCAAGAAAGAAAGTCTAAGTGAGGTGCTATACGTATATCTGGCCCATTGTATGTACGGAGCTGAACCATATAACTAGCCCTGGGCAAAATACCCAATACCCAATACCCAATACCCAAATTACCCGAATCTGGACCCGAATTACCCAAACCCGAGGTACCAGATCTCAAATTCGGGTAGCAATTTTGATTACCCTTAATTAGTTCTCCGGTACCCAAACTACCCGAAGATTTGCCTCCATCTTTATATTTATCACATGTTGTTAGTTGAACACTTAAAATTATTTCTTTATTAGAATAATAATTCTCTCAGTTCGAACAAGTGACTATAATATATTATTCTCCACAAATTGTTGTTGAAATTCTACACAAATTTATGGTGAAATTATGTATAATTTGCTACTGAAATTTTATGTAGTTTGTTGTTTTTTATTCAACACAGGGTGTTGCTACTGAAATTTATTGTGAAATTATGTATAATATGATATAAGTAAATTTTCAATTCAACACAGGGTGTTTCACTAAATGGTCTTATAGTGGGAGAAAAGAAAGCGCAATGATTTTGGGCGTGTGTGTTAAAAGTTAATGGGCTCAGAGTGGGAAAAATCAAAGGCCAAATTATTTTGTAGTCCTTTTTGCATTGATTTAGAGAAAGCAAATTGGTGAAGTATAAACCCTAATCCAATACAGGCCGTTCCCTGTATTGGAGTTGGAGGCAGCGCTCGTCTCGGCTCCGTGGAGTTGGAGGCAGCGCTGCAGTCTCGCCATATATCCTCCTCAGTGCAGCCAGGTCAGAGGGCGAGATCGAAGGAGCGAAGGGAGAAAGTAGCAAGTGTGCCAACCACAGGTGTTGTCTGAGATCACGTTAGGTAACTGAGCAGGTCAAGCCAACTTCGTTTAATCGTTTTATCTCCTGCTTTCTGTAGCTTCTGTTGGCCGGTGAACCATGGGTTTGAATCATTGTCTGAGATCCCAAGTTTTGCATCAGACTGTTTAAGATCGAGTAAAAACATTTGTGGCCCAGAATAAAATGAGTAGAAGACCGAAGTACACTTTGTGGTGACTACAAATGTTGTAGGAAGTTTTATGTAGATGTTTACTCAATTATTGAATTTTTTGTCATCTAAAATAGTTATTAATTAAAATAATAAGATATCTATCATAAAATAGACTGGGCAATATTTATTTATTTTTAAAAGGGGCTCTTTTACAGCTAGAAACGTGGGAAGTGATGATTGACTATAAATGTGGGTGCGTAGTTAGTCTCTATATGTTATGCACGTTTTATTGAGTAGTTCCATATATTCATCCCCACTAGTAAGTAGTAACAAAGCTAGAGCAAATTAGAGGACGGTGCACTTGCCTTTGTGCGTATATAGACTTGTGCTATATATACGTGGCGCATAGAGGGCAAAATTTCAGAAAAAAAACATTGGTTCCACAAAATTTTGGTGGTGCATCTACACCGACTATCTTCTATCTACACTACGGGAAAATGAAATTTTCATGTCAGTAAAAATCCAACGCAAAAATACCAAACACTGCGAAATACCAAACACCGATAGGAAATATGAGAAAGTAAATTTACTGTCAGCATACTGACCGGAAAATTTAGTAGCTCGACAGTGAATTTGAATTTTACTGTCAGTTTTTTATTTTCCTTTCAGGGTTATGGTTTTCTTGTCGGTGAGACGTCGACAGGAAAGTTAGTAACACGTTAGTTTTAGAAACAATTTGCTGTCAGAATATGACGACAGGATATACTACAATACCTACAGTAAATTAAATTCCCTGTTGGATTTTTTTCTGTAACTTTTCTACGTGTTATAAATGTACCTAGATGGTGTGGCGGGACATCAAGGAGTTTGGTTGATGTGCCACTACGAGCCACAGGGCAACCTCATGGGACAAAAGCAGTTCAAATCGTCGGCCGCTAGCTGTCAACAGAGCTACCATACCGGCAGCGTGCATCCCATGGCGCTAGTATACCACCATTTCTATCGAGGCAGGTCGTAGTGCATGTCCTCGTTTGACTTGCAATTTCACAATTCAGCGGGCAGTGTAGGTTCTTGCAAATATTGAGCTGATTATGATAGAAAATGCAATGCAACAATGGAGTATTGCACAACTGAGATGGCCATAGATGACAATGTCAGCGCTCTAGCAGTGGGAGATGAGGTTTGGACCGGGGTGACACAATAAACCAAGTTTAGGAACCCAGATGTACAATTTGAGAGTACCGAGACCAAGATGAGAACTCGAGACAAGTTTAGGGACTGATGGTAAAATTTACTATTTTAGATATATGTATATGTATCCAGAACATATCTATATCTATATCTATATCTATATCTATGTATGTTTTCATGGTTAGTAAAAATCAAGAGTGGGGAAGTGGATAGAAAGAAGTTTGCGGTTCTAGAAGTAAAGATCCATGAGAGAATGCTATTTTCACATTCATTATATTGTCAATGAAAATGCTATTTTCACATTCATTGATAATAGGCTTACATACTAGGAAGTATGTTTTGCACCATAGATCATCCACTACCGGCTGTTTTGTAGAAATTTAGCCGAATGCCATTTCTTACACTTATGTCTTTATTAATTAAAGCTATTAGTTGTTTTGTTGTAGCTTGGGAGCAGTTGGCCTACATTGTGTCGAGAGGAAAGGAAATTAGCTAGGAGGTATATGTATTGCCGTTAATTCTATATAGCATCCTATCACATCTTCTTTTAGTTCTGGTGGATATACTCTACGTATAATCACTTTTAGCTTAACATACTCATGTATTTTGATCATGAGAACTTACCGTGAAGTGTGCACTATCATCTGTACGTATACCGCTGTGAAATGTATTGTATTATGAAACATTGGGGTATGCAAATGTACACCGTAGATTTAAATTTCTTTATTTTGTTTGTTTAAATTATTATCAAAGATGCATTTTTGTTATACATGTCACTAATGATGGGTTATCAGTGACACATTTCCACAATGCGTGTCACTGCTATCTTCACATCAGTGACACATTTTCTTCGCTGCTAGATTACATGAGTGACATGTTTACTCAATAGACGTCACTACGCGTCACTAATTTGTCCTGGTCACAGACACACAAAATCAGTGACGTGACTTTTCCAGAATAGAGATATATATGTCATTGTGCTGGTTTGAGCCGACACTGATGTTCAATTCTTTAGTCGTAGTGCCGTGCATATGTGTTTGATTCCTCTCGCTAGAGACCCTAGTATGATTAAGTCGTGGCATGAGACTCAATGTTGGAGTCGCCGTAGATTGGCTGTGGTATAGTGTTGGCCTAACTAAGTCATGCTGACCATTTTGCCATGTCAGTTCACTTGTGGCCATGACGGACAACTGCGACCATCGTGCAGTGGCACCCTCATTTGCCCCAATGCATGTGGTGCCATGCATTTATAAGTTGTGGCATGGAGTTTGCGGTGCCAAAAGAGATATTATGGAAAAAAAAAAAATTTTACTGCTAAAAACAAGGCCGACAAGCCTTGATGGATAGCCACCAATGTTAGCCTTCTACTAGCCGGGGAGAGCAAATTGCCAGCGTTTCATGGGGTGTCAGATTCATCTCGGTCATGTTTTGCATAAGTCGACCAAACCCGAGGGACGGCCCGGTCTATTTGAACGTACCAAGGTCAGTATGGGCTGAAGTAATTTTGCTGTAACTCAAATGGTGGACATATTTTTTTTACGTAAATGAAAGATATATTGGTTGCGCATATAGAAACGATTCACAATTATTTTACAAAGACCAGGAAAGGAAGGTCATGCATAATTACATGCAAGAGCTAGCAGTATGGTATTGTCTGCCATCACGGAATGACTTTGGTATAGGGCAGACTCTGTTTGGGACCGAACTCGCATTTGCAAAAATTTGGCGACACACAGGAGCACTCCTTTACCACTGCGTTACGCTCTTCGGCTTTCTCCTCGCATTTTTTGTCGCAAAGTTCTTGAGTGCACCCTGGTATTCTGACACCTTCAGCCGCACCTGCATACATCAAAAAGCTGAATTTATAAACCACACATGAGTGGAATTCTTATAAGTACAAAAGAACTTATACACTTACCAGTAGAGTAGACTGAGAGGTCTGACATAATCAGCAGGAAATGCAGAGAGCTGTGGCGAACTCGGTCCTCATTTTTGTCTTGCCAACGAGTGGCAAGTGGAGAAGAACAGTATTAGTATATAATTTGTTGAACTTGATTCTAGTATCCGTACTGCCTTGTTCTCTCATGTTTATATACATGAAGTGGCATTGATATATGTATCCGCAATAGAGACATATATCATTATCTAGAAGAATAGAGATATATATGGGGAAACATATGCAGTGGCACATTAATATATAATAATATTTGTATCCAGAATAGAGATATATATGGGGATACATATGCAGGGGCACGTCTTATTATATAATATATGTATCCACAATAGAGATATATATGGGGATATATATACATGCCGGGGCATCTTAATGTTGATACATGTTCGCAAGCAATAGAGATAAATGTATCCCCATATATATCTCTATTGTGGATATCCGCAATAGAGAAATATGTATCCTTTATATATTAATGTCAAACTATCTGGATGTATGATTTGATATCCTCACAAAAGCGACACATCTTATATCTTGTTACATATGATGCATATGTTCTTCTTTGAAGTCTTTATATTACTGTGGAGAAACGATTTTCGGTAAGCATATTTAGTCTCGATTGTGTTGAAGTTCAGAATTAAAGGGAGCATTATTGTTGGCATGGACACCGAAGACCCTTTTGTCCCAGATCTTAATGCTGATATATCTATACAAAATAGAGATAGAGATATACCTATATATGAGAACTACAATAGAGATATAAATCATTTTCTAACGGTAGAGATATATATCCGGATACATGAAGTGGCACATCTTAATGTTGATATATCTATCCACAATACAGATATATATCATCTTCCCGAGAAATATATATATATAGGGATACATGTAGTGGCACATCTTAATGTTGATACATATCCACAAGCAATATATATAACAAAGCATATAAAGCAACAAAAGTGAGCCATTAGTTTCCATAGACCAGCATCCCAGATTGCCATGGAGGTGAAGGTGAAGAGCTCTAGGCTTGTCAATCCGTCCTATGCACCAGGTGTGCCACGACCAGACACCACTGAGCATGTGCCATTTTCAGTGTTTGACAAGATCACATACAACAAACAGATGGCCATCATCTACGCGTTCTCACCGCCGGTGCCCTCCACCGCCGACATTGAGCATGGCCTTGCGGCTGCGCTGGGTGTGTACCGGCTGTTTGCTGGCCAGGTCTGTCCAGGCCCTAATGGCGAGCTCGGTGTGCTGCTCAATGACCATGGCGCCCTACTCATCGAGGCGTCCGTGGATGCCAACCTTGTTGATGTTGCACCACCGGAGCCATCGCCAGACGTCCATCAGCTGCACCCTAGGTTGGAGGCTGCGTTTGAGGAGGTGGTACAGGTGCAGCTAACAAGGTTCACTTGTGGCTCACTCATGGTGGGGTTCACCGCGAACCATGTCGTCGCTGACGGTCATGCTGCCAGCCACTTCCTTGTCGCATGGGGTCGCACCATGCGTGGGGTCCCGATCGGTGACCTACCGCCTACCCTACACCACCGCCCAGGGTTGTTTGCACTCCACGAGCCTCCATGCTTTGAGTTCGAGCACCGCGGTGTGGAGTTCTGCCGCTCAACGATGCCGACGCCAGCAGCATCAATGCACCTCACAGCCTATGACGGTGAGAGACACATCCACCATGACATCGTGATCCACAAGGCACACTTCACCGATGAATTCATCACCGTGCTCCGCACCAAGGCATCCGAAGGCCGCGACAGCGGCCACCCTTTCAGCCGGTTTGAGGCCATCGTTGGCCATGTGTGGCGTGCCATGACACGCGCACGTGGCCTTTGTGACCCATGCCAGTCGTCTACCATGAGAATTGCTGTGGAGGGGAGGCGACGCCTTGGAGTGCCACAGGGATACTTTGGCAACCTCGTCCTCTGGGCATACCCATGCACCACTGTGGGCAACCTGCTGACGCAGCCGCTAGCTCATGCAGCGCAGGTAATCCACGATGCGGTGAAGCAGCTGGACCGTGTCTACTTCCAGTCCTTTGTGGACTTTGCGAGCTCCGGCGTGGTGGAGGAGGAGGGATTGGAGACAACTGCCGTGCTCACCGTGGATGCCTTGTGCCCGGATCTAAATGTGGATAGCTGGCTAACGCTCCCATTCCAAGAGTTAGACCTGGGCACCGGCGGTCCATCCTACTTGATGCCGCCATACATGCCAATAGAAGGGTTGTTCTTCCTCGCGCCATCGTGGCATGGTGATGGCAGTGTCGATGCCTTCGTCCCTGTGTTCAAGCATAGCCTTGAGGCCTTCAAGCAATGCTGCTGCTCCGTGGAGTAAGCAACAAATAAAGCCAATGCGTCAAAGCTTCCAGTAGTGCATATAATACAATGTATTACAAAGTTCATGTGTAAAATGTTCCCACCCCGCAACCCACCATGCTTTGAGTACTGCTTAATTTTAGTTAAGAAGTTCATGTGTAAAATGATGTCCATTTATAGGCAGTGACAGGCGGTGGACGCAGCCACGCGCCGATGTACGGCTTTCTGGCCAGGGCCACACTGCCAAGGGCACTGACAGGCCTGAATGCCAGGCGCGGGTGGGGATCAAAGCATAATTAGACTTATTGATCTTTATGAACATTATTCCAAAATGGCAACCCAAACTTAACTAAACAACTCTACATCACAAATATGGTCATAACTTGCATTTACAAACATGATCACAAGCATAACTAACTCAAATACACATTAGCATAGAATTTCGTACTTTAAGTGATATGCATTATAACAATCATGCATAATTGTTTCTTATGCTCATGAAAGGAAAGAGGAATGTGGACCTAACACCAGAGGTGTTATAGCGGGGATTCCCGGCTCGCTGGCGGTGGCACCTGGTAGCTAGGGCGCTGCCGCAGGGGTGGCAAGGGAGCTCGGCCGCTGGGCCAGCTGGGCCAAAGAAGGGTAGATAGGCTAGGCTGGGATGTGCGGGGTTGGGCCGGAGGCTCGGGAGCATGCCGAGAGGAGTTGCAAGGTGTGCTCGGCTGCGGAGTGGCGAGGCAGACTTGGCCTGCTGGATAGTCGGGCTTCCGGATTGGAGGAATTAAGGAACGGCACTACGGGAAACTGGCCCGTCACCGAGAGTACAGCGGTTGGCCTAGAGTCCAGGAAACTAGCTCTCGTCAAAGATACTATTCGCCGACAGCCCCTCTCACCAAGAAACAATTCTCGGCGAAGACTCCTTTTTTTTGAGAGGAGGCCTCTTGACAACGAATAACCCTTGGCCACGTTGTTCTTTGCCACGAGCCGGCTATCGGCAAAGCACCCACCCTCAGTACTGACCTTGCCATGGTAAAAGCCATCCATCCCTCGGTACAAACAACTCTCAGCAAAGGCTCCACCACCAGTACAAGTTTGATTTTGCGTGGTTTTTTTTCATTTTTCGTAGCGGTTATTAAAACTGTCACCAAGGTACCTGAGAGCCCAAAAAACCGCCGCCATTAATCCAAAAAAAAGCAAAAAAGAAAGAAAAAATATCCAAATCCAGGCCCAAACAGGCCCGGATCTGGCCGGCGGCTAGGGTTCACGCCGGTCTGCCGCCACCGCCGGATCCACTTGCCACCGCTATCGGAGGGTGTCTCCCCGCTGCTGGGATCCGCCATTGCTGGGGAGGAGCTGCACCGCTGGGATCAGCCACCGCCGGGGAGGAGCCGCGCCACCGCCCGGGGAGGAGCTGTGCCGCTGAGATCCGCCACCGCCGGGAAGAGCCGCGCCGCCGGTAGGAGCCATGCCGCCATCCACGCGGCCACCACCTCGAGCGGCCCCAGCGCCACCGCCTCGCGAGGGCCGGCAATGGAGGACCCACGGGCGGGGCCAACACCCTCTCGAGCGCCGCCCGGGGACCGCCATCGGTGGAGGACCAGCGCCGCGGTGAGGAGAGAGAGGGAGTGTCTGTGTGTGTGTGTGTGTGTGAGAGAGAGAGGAGTAGGTGTGGCTGAGGCTGGGAAACCCTAAGTGACTAACTCCCCCCTCTCTATATATACGAGCTCGATTTCAGATAGATTTTGGGTTTTTCTAGGCTCTTTGGGCTGGCTAGTTGGGCCACATTAACCGTGGCGGCAGTTAATCGAAAAAACCGACATGGTTAATTGAGGTAATAATCGTGGCAGTTTTCTAAATAACCGCCACCATTATTGTTTTGCAAGTGCCTTGTAAAAGATTTTTTGTAGTAGTCCACCCTTTGCCGAGAGGCTTCTTATAGGTCTGTCGGCAATGTTTTTGTTCTTTTTTCACGGCGAGCGCATGACGGTGCCATGCGTCAACGTTTTTGCCGAGAGCCACATCAACAAGGCTCTCGGCAAAGCTTTGCCTTTTTTTTATTTGTTTTACATACCGAACTTCCAACGACGCCACGTGTCTCCCCTTTGCCAAGCGTCCTCGTCTAATTGATTCATGGGTGGTCTTCGAAGTAAGGATTTCTTAGTCAGGTTTTGCATAATTTGACAAAACCCATGGAATCACTAGGCCTAATTGAAAGTACAAAACTCAATAAAGACAGAATTAATTTAGTTGCAACCAAAACGTTGGATCCAATGAATTGATGGAACAAGTATTGGAGAGATGCACAATAATTTTATTATAAAATTGGATGGAATTAACCAAGTCATGAATAAAAGTACATGAAGGAGCTAGCATTATAGTATTGTCTGCCTCCATGTAACCTCCATATCCAACCTTTGTGACAATTTTATTCCTATATATTTAAAGATTCCAGTATCATGCATCCTCTGCATCAGCTATCCAACAACTCCGGTGGCAAGCGGGAGATGCTGCTTGGCAGAACACACACAGGTGCAAAGATCCTCCGTCTCACATTTGGAGCTCTTTACCACTTCGTTAGCTACATTGGCATAATCCGAGCATCTCGTTTGGCATATCTCTTCAGTGCAATTGGATAAATGGATATGAACTGTGGGATCTGCATCCATACATAACTTGACTTTATAAACTATGCATTAGTGAAATCACTGTAAGTACAAACGAAGTTATAAACTTAATATGGGGATGGCAAGATGGGATGGTTGATGACATAATCACTAGGACAATGCAAAGAGTAGCGCACTTGGTCAACATTATCTTGCTGATTCTTATTGGCGTTATATATATTTGTTGAACTTGTGTTCTGGTACACATATTGCTTCTTGCTCGGTCCGGTTTATATACATGCAGTAGCACATCTTAAGGCTTATGTATCTATCCACAATGGAGATATATGTAATACATGCAGCTGTATATCTTAATATACAATTTCTATCCACGATAGAGATATATGGTACATCTTAGTATTGATATATGTATCCACAGTAGAATGATTAGAATAGATATGTATACGTGCAGTGGTACACATTAATGTTGATATATTTATCTACATTAAAGATATTGATATCCACAACAGAGGTGTATGTATCCACCTATATTAATGTTGAGCTATCTTGCCTGTATGATTTGGTATATATTCTACCAATAATACATAATTAATTGATGCGACACATCTTAGAACTTGATGTGACACAACTTGAATGCTACATATTAATGCTGAGGTATCTCAATTCTTATTTGAGAACAACATATCACTACTAGAAAAAAATATTTTACAAAGCGTTTCTATTTTATTAACCAGGGTGGTTTCTTTCAATTAACCGTGACAGTTTTTATAAAGAAACCCATCATGGAAAATAACCTATTAACGTAGGCGGTTTTTGTTACTGGCTCGCCATGGTTAAAAGGCCACCGCCCACTCTAATTTGAAAAGGCGCAACTGAATATCTCCGAGCCTGATATATCGCACAAAGTATATAAACACAACCTAGGGTTTCACTCTCTCCACTCCCTCTCCTCTCTCACCACACGTAGCCCTCTCCTCCCTCGCGCAACTCCCTCCATCATCGCTCGCCCTTCCTCTTGTCTCTCCCTCCCACGGTGGCGTGCTCCCAGCACGAGGGCCCTTTGGCCATGGCGGTTTGGTCGGAGGCCAGTCGTGCGGGGTGGCCGGAGGACGCTATGGCGGCGCCACCCTTATGCAAGCGTGCTCGGTGCTAGCAACAGTGGTTTGGCCGGAGGATGCGGCGGCGGCGCCCTCAGCAGGATCAACCTTCCGCACATGGATCAAGCTACCCCGCGCAGATCCATCTTCCTCCAGCACAGATCCACCTTCGACGGTGGTAGAGGAGATGGATCTGGTGGCGAGGCACGCCGGGTCCACCTTCGATAGTAGCGGTGGAGCTAAATCCGGCGACAAGGCGCGCAGAGGAGACAGATCCACCTTCGACGGTGGTGGAGGAGCCAGATCCAGTGGTGGGGTGCATTGAAGTACACCATGTCTTTTAGAGCATCTCCAACAGTTTTGGTATTTTTGATTTGGCATTTGACTTGTTTACCAACTCCCCATTCCAAATGGCAAGACAAAAAAGGCTTCCTCCAACAGTTTGCTATTTTTGGTTTGGCATATGAGAAAAGTGGGGCCAAGAGAGAGCGGTTGTTGGTTCCTTGTCGGATCCTGTTCGCAAGTCGCCATGCGTCGGTCATGCAAGAGACGCACGCAAGAAATGCCAAAGCTCCTAAGTTTGGCAAAAATGCCGAAGGAGGACCCGATTTTGCCAAACTCACTAAAAAGCAAAAGGGATTTGCAAAACTGTTGGAGCATTGTTTTCTAGAGTTTTGGCAAAAAATGCAAATGCCAAACCCATATGCAACACTGTTGGAGACGCTCTTAGGGGCACGCCTTCGAAAATGAAAGGTTGCAAATTCTACATGTTGGGGATGACAGGAATCTGCACTTGATCATCAATTAGTGTTGCATTTCCAACTCTTCCTTAGAGTGACCAGTGAGGTCATCCATTACCAAAACATGTTCTTGAACAAGCACTTTTGGTATAATCAAATTCTAAAAGTCTGCACGAGGTTTTTCAGCTTCCCACCCTACTGTAGCTAAATGATCCATATTTGGGGGTGGAGGAGGACCATTATTGTTGTCTAGAGTGGATGGTGGTCTGTCCCATTTGGCCAAAACCATGGAAGTGGAAAGGATCAAAGTCATCATCGTCTGGTAGCAGTTGTTCATGTGCCGCACCACCCCCCAAGCATTCTAGCTGGTAGAATTTCACATTGGATACTCGAGCTTGATGATTCGAAACCAGTACCATCTGTGAAGACAAAGAAACATGGCATTTCATCAAGAGCTGAGATCCTGATTTCGACTATCGCCCTTGAATGAAGAAAGGCATATTCCTCCCAAATCAAAATCCTTCCAAACGATGAAACCATTCTATCAAGCAAAGGTAGAGACCACATGTCCAAATCTAATCCTAACATCATAATCCAGACCTCATGAGTCATCATTGTAACACGGTTATTCCAAACTTGATCATGGGGCATAAAAGAAATCACTACTACGAGAATTGTCCATCACCGCCGGGGCTCCAACCCCTTCACCGCCGAAAAAACTGAACCGGCGAACCATAGCGGTAGTGATGTGGGGTTTGAAACACTACGGGGTCAAAACACCGGCGGTGATGCGAGGAGAGACTGCCGGTTTGATATCGAACCGGCAACAAGATCGTCACGGAACACCGTCGGGTGTTCCACAACCCCGCAACATTTTTGATCCAAGCAATGCAGGTTTGGAATTCAGCCGACGAGAGTTGATATTGGGAGCACTATCGGGCTTTAACGAACCGACGAGCGTGGAGATAACACTATCGGGTTAGACCGAGCCGACCGGTGTATCGAAGAGCTTACAATGGCGGCTTACTTTGAACCCGTCGCTGAACTTTACGTGAACACCGTCGGCCGATCTCAACCCGACAAATAAGTTATTAGTGTGTAGACTATCGGTTGGTTAATGCAGCCGGCGGTGATGTTTCGCGTCTATGACGGTTAGTAATTCAAACCGATAGTGTTTGGTGTAGTTACACCACCGGTTTGTATATCATTCACTGTCGGGCCCATGCCACCCGGCGTTTTTGTTTAAAATTTGTATAATTTATGATTTTTTTTCCTGAAAATCAGCTATTTTAAAACCCATAAAAGCATCATAGATACATTACATGGTTCAAAGGTTACATACAACTAACTCCACCTAATGTTCTACGAAATTGAGCCTAGGACATCAACTTCCAAATGAGGAAAACAATGACAATAGCCATGACGTAAATCAAAACATCTTTCATAGGCCAAGTCGCAATTCTCCTAATCTTCATATCTATGGAGAGAGGCTTCTCATCGATCTCCGGGGCTGGTTGATAGTGAAAGTTTTCACCATAGTAGGCCCCGAAAGCTTCAGCTTCAGTCTTGTACTTTTGTAACAATTACCAGGGTAGCCAGAGACTTGAGCAGAGCAATCTTCCCAGGTTCGATAGATCCCCTCGGCACTTGACCAACATGCACTACATACCACGCCATGGTTTGCCTATACATGCAGCCAAAATAGGATGTTAATGCTATGTCATTCGGAAATGTTGTACAAAGAAGATTTTGAACACCACGAAACTCATGAATTTCAACATCTATCTCATTTCAATCACAATTCCATGTCTTCAATCATTGCTGTAAATGACCACAATGTTTAAATCTAATTTGTTCACCATAGACCAATTAAAATACTTTTGGCTCTATATTAGGATCCCGAACTGTTTGAAAGCAAAATCTAAATACAAAAAGGAAATAGCGGGTTGGATTTATCAACACGGGCATTTGAACGAACAACTCAAAGGCGTGGACCGACGCGACCGAACGAGCTTCCGCGGCGGTCCACGCGCTCTCTGTCTTGTCTCGGGCGGTGCGAGACGCATGCATCCTAGAAGGAAGCAGAGGGCGCGACGGGCATTCTTCCGCCGACCGAGCTCGAGGTCGCGGCAGTACGGTGTCGGGCGTGACGGGGACGGCGGGAGGCTGCAGACGGCGGTGCGGTGTAGCGGCGTCCCCCATCGACGTGGACGAAGAAAAAGCGGGCGAGGTGAGGCGAGAACAACGGCGAATTAGATCTCATTCTCATAGGCAAAATCTCGAGGAACTAAATGGCCAATTAGTTCTCACCGTGGAAGGGCGCACGACGCCGGCGCGCGCGCGTGGGGGACGCCGGAGAAGAAGAGAATGGAGGGGGCGCCGTAGGGGCGGCGAACGATCGCGGCGTGTGTGGGGTGGTGCTCCGTCGGCAACGCCGGTGAGGAAATGATTGGGGCGCGGGGTTGAAATGACCTGGGAAAATTTCAGCTCGCGCCGCCTATTATATATCGTTGAGGCTGGAACGAATGGCGCGGGGTTCAAATGACTCGTGAAATTTTCACCTCGCGCGCCCATTTCTATAGTTAATCACTCCCGGTTTAACAATAGCCCGACAGTGTTAAATTATAGGTTCACTGCCGGGTATAAACGTTGGCTGACCCGACAGTGATTAGACACTGTTGCCACCTGCCACACGATACCAAAGCTCACGGTGATAAGATCACACTGTTGCCACCTACCACCACTCACGGTGATAGGATCACACTGTTGCCACCTACCACCGCTCATTCCCACCTACCACCGCCTATAAAAACAGCCCCACGCGGAGAGAGTCATGTATGGCGGACCGTGCGCCGGCTGACCTCTTCTGTTATTTGCCAATTCTCCTATCCACATATATGGCCTCTATTTGGGAGAAAGCCCTCCACATAAACATTTTATCATGGGTAGACCGTGTATACAACAGGTACTAGAAGGGTGTTTTTGAAGATTAAGCTACAACGTTGCTTACAGAAGCTGGGTGTGATGCTCGTGCAACGCCATTGTTGCATGGACTGCCGGAAGACGGAAAGCAGGAGCAAAGTAGCATGCATTCTTGTGCTTCGTCGCCGGGAGATGAGAGCCCCGTCTCCTGTCGGGCCTTTGCCGGCACGGAGAGACATTGGATCTTCACAGAGGTCCCATCCGCCTTACTTTAGATCAGTAAGCATAACGTGTAGCATTGTAACCACCTCGGGTAGGTGCTAGAAGGGTGTTTTTGAGGTGGTTATTTCTTAATGTGTTTGTACACTTTGATTATTGTACCGTGTCAATTGTAATCTTAAGTCTTTCTGATACATATTTTATTATTAGATCTTTCTGATCCATATTTTTATTATTAGATTTTCCTACGTGATAAACGCGATAGAAGGAGGTTAATTAAAGCTTGAAAACTTATAAATTTGGCACCAACCTACACACTTAATTGCCTCCTAGGACACATGAGACCATGTGGAAAATTTTGGCACCACTGCTCATTAGTGGGTAACCCCAAGTTCAACCTGTAATTACTCCGGGTCGTCAGTAGAAATTCAATTTAATTGAAAAAAATACCAAACCTTGTCCGAAAAATCTCAAACATCGTGCTTCCTTCACACGTGGCATGTGCACGTCTAAGAAAAAAAAAGTTTGAGGCCGAGACCACACCGGAGCGAAGATGACCCAAAGATATCATATGGATGTAGTTGTCGGTCATGCTTCCGATGAAAGGGGTCATGTACCTTTGTGAAGCATGTCTACTCCCACAATGTAGAAATACCTTGAATTTTTTTTACTACCTTGTACACCCAAATTATGCCACCACACAAGATCTTAGGTCTTTCTGATCCATATTTTTATTATTAGATTTTCCTACGTGATAAACGCGATAGAAGGAGGTTAATTAAAGCTTGAAAACTTATAAATTTGGCACCAACCTACACACCGAATTGCCTCCTAGGACACATGAGACCATGTGGGAATTTTTGGCACCACTGCTCTGTTAGTGGGTAACCCCAGTTCAACCTCAGAATTACTCGGGGTCGTCATCGTTAGAAATTCAATTTAATTGAAAAAATACCAAACCTTGTCCGAAAAATCTCAAACATCGTGCTTCCTTCACACGTGGCATGTGCACGTCTAAGAAAAATTTTGAGGTCGAGACCACACCGGAACGAAGATGACCCGGATATCTTATGGATGTAGTTGTCGGTCATGCTTCCGATGAAAGGGGTCACGTACCTTTGTGAAGCATGTCTACTCCCACAATGTAGAAATGCCTTGAATTTTTTTTTACTACCTTGTACACCCAAATTATGCCCCCACACAAGATCTTAGGTCTTTACTCGTTCCATATTTTTATTATTAGATTTTCCTACGTGATAAACGCGATAGAAGGAGGTTAATTAAAGCTTGAAAACTTATAAATTTGGCACCAACCTACACCTGAATTGCCTCCTAGGACACATGAGACCATGTGGGAATTTTTGGCACCACTGCTCTGTTAGTGGGTAACCCCAGTTCAACCTGTAATTACTTACTCGGTCATTCAATTTATGGAAAAAATACCAAACCTTGTAGTTTAGAAATTCAATTTAATTGAAAAAAATACCAAACCTTGTCCGAAAAATCTCAAACATCGTGCTTCCTTCACACGTGGCATGTGCACGTCTAAGAAAAAGTTTGAGGCCGAGACCACACCGGTAACGAAGATGACCCAAAGATATCTTATGGATGTAGTTGTCGGTGACCATCATGCTTCCGATGAAAGGGGTCATGTACCTTTGTGAAGCATGTCTACTCCCACAATATAGAAATGCCTTGATTTTTTTTACTACCTTGTACACCCAAATTATGCCCCCACACAAGATCTTAGGTCTTTTCGATCCATATTTTTATTATTAGATTTTCCTACGTGATAAACGCGATAGAAGGCTGATCACTATCGGTTTAAATTTGGCACCAACCTACACACCGTATTTGCAAACCGTAGTGTTGTCTCTTTGGCATGTGCACGTCTAAGAAAAAAGTTTGAGGCCGAGACCACACCGAACGGGACCCGCTCTTCTAAAACCCGTCTACTCCCACAATATAGAAATGCCTTGATTTTTTTTATATATTTCAAACCGATTAGATTTTCCTACGTGAGATTATCTTTCACCGCCGTGAGATTACTTGGACCTTTCTTTTTTCACTGAGTTGAGCGTTTGAATGATGTTTACCAACTTTTCGGTTAGTACATAGAGCATTTATATATTTATGTTCGTCCATGAAAGATAAGAAGGGCGTCGAAAAAATAAGAACTGCGCCCATATTATGATATACAAATGCAAACATCCATTAATTGGAAAGGAACACACACGATTGTATATATAGAGGAGCAAACCGATTACAATATCCGATTACATATATGATAACAAAGACCTTTCCACGAATAGATCAATGTTATCATCAAAGTGTACAAACACATTTAAAATAAAACGCCGAAGGTAATGTGATTCTTGCCGATGAAATTCCGATGGGATTTTGAAAGCCCATCGGTGCCCGTTGAGGTCCCATCGGTGCTGTGAGGTTTCTTGTGGGCGATCTTTCAAGGAGGGCATAACTCTGGATTTACATTGAATCCACAGCAAGGATGCCTTACAGATAATTATCTGTAATGGCCAAGCTGTGGTTGCATCCAATGACAGCATGCATAGACATTCACAAGAGAAGATCATATTAATCTATGAAAATCTGCTTTGATCACCAAAGGAGATTTTCATTGAAGCAGATTTTCATAGATTAACATGATCTTCTCTGGAGAATGCCATGTCTCTCATATGGACATGTAAATCCAGCTGCCCAGCCTCTCAAGCACACAGAACCGGATGGTTCCGTGAATCTCACAGCTGTTCTAACCTTCGGCGCTGCTCAATCTTCAGTAAGACTCTTGTAGCACCTCTTGTGTGTGAACCATTTTGGTTGCCTAGGATGCATAAGAATGATATCTGTACGTGGAGGGCTTTCTCCCATAGAGAGGCCATAGATATGTATGTGGAGAGTAGCAAAGAAGATCGAGGAAGAAGAACAGGCAACTGAATCCAGAGTATCAAGAAAGAGGACGAAGAGAACTGAATTGCAAACCTAAGGCCCGCACTAGCCGTTTTTTATAGGCGGATGCCGCGGCAATGACCGATCACCGCCGGTTTCAAATTGGCACCCCGGCAAGATATGGAAGTTCACCGCCGGATAATTGGCACCGGCATAAACCAAGCACCGCGGGCCGTGGGTACGAAGAACGAGGCAACAAAGTTCTTCCCCTCGATTGGTGCAGGTCGCGTCGTGGTCGATCGCTCGACCGCTGACAATGCAAAATACCGCCGGTGAGTAGTGTTAACCCGACAAAGGATACTCCATAACACCGCCGTGTAGTGGTACAACCGGCAAAGGATATATGTGGATCACCGCCGGTGCTGAATGTGCACCGCAAAGCGTTATTATCGACATTGATATAACCCGCCGACGCCAGCAGCGAGGTGCTCAAACCTTTCTCATGCGGCGTAGACACCGCCTAATTTAATTGCCGAACCGGTAGTGAAGACTAGAGCAACACGATTCTCAAGGTCGCAGCCGTGACGTATCATAGGCCATGACCTACTCGCAGCCTATATATACGCATTACTATTAAAATGAAAATTTATAATACGGAGTGTACGCGTGGCGGCAAACGGGGGTTAGTTGAAATCTCAATGCATTAATGCTTTGAGATAAAATTGATGATTTCAATAAATCAATTTTTTACGAGATATAACTATTTGTTTCACCGATTTGTTAATCACGCGGTTGGGTGTGTGGGCCCGACGGTGATCAATGAAGGTGGAGACTCTGTTGTCGTCCGCGCGCCATTGGAAACGCAGCCCAGAATTCGGCGCAAACCGCACGCGGCTGGGGAAACGCCGGCCAGCCAGAGAGATGGTGCGAATTCCAACCGGCGATCGTGTGAATTCCAAGCGGTTGTTTTGACGCCGCGTTCGATCGTGGAAGTGGAGCAGCCGGCTAACTCTCTATTTAAGCACACCCTCCGATCATGGCGTTCATCCATTCCGGTTCTCGATCATCCAGCCACATTCTCTTTGCATTCTTCAAATACCATGGCCCTCGGGCTCGGGATCCAACAAGCGCACCGGGGAGGAGATGGAGGCGGCGGAGGCCAAGGGCAAGGAACCGGTGGTGGAGGCGCCGGCGGCCGACGCCCCCGGCTCCGACTCGACTCCGACTCCACCTCCGACTACGTCCCGCCCATGCGGGACCGCCACATGGACCTTCGGCCACCCGGCTAGAGGCGGCGGCCGATGACCTTGCCGGTCGCCGCCGCATGCAGAGGTGATCGAGAGGGATTTCACCCTCGATCATCTCCGTCCCGCCTTCGAGATCTTTGAAGGAGCCGGGCGGACGGCCATGGTCTTCTCCCAAGGGTGGATCCACCCCCGAAGAGAAGATGAACCACTACGCCCCCAAGGTGGAGCAGGTGGGCGGGATCATCCTCAAGGGCTTGGCCAAGAAGGACGACTCAGCGCGGAGGGGGCGAGGACTAGGCCGGCGGCCTTCCTCTTTTCTTTTTTTTTTTTTTTATCATTTTTATTATATGTTCTGTTTTTTTTGTATATATTAATAAAATAAAAATTATATATATTATTGCTGTGTGTTGCTCCCTCTGTCCCTAAATCTGTTTCGTTTCCAGTTCAGAGAGCGATTAAAATTAAAATATGATTTGTATCTTAACTTGTCCTTTGGAAAATAATTAACTGGCGTTGAGTGCCGAGGAGACGGCCATTGGGCGCAGCGGTGGCTGGTTACGTTTTTCCGAGGAACCGTCTTTTGGGAACGCCACATTTATACCCCCGTCCCATGCCCCGTCCCCGTTATCCAACACTAACTTCTCTTTCGTGCCCCCCTCACAAGACAGGAACGCCGGACTCGCCGCCGCCCACGATCGTCAACATGGCCGCCACCAGGGAGGAGATGAAGTTCGCTGTGGAGCGCCTCCGCGCCGCCCTCACCAAGCTGAACGGCCTGGCCGACGACGTTGGCCTGCCAAAGGTGAACCTGCCCCTCGAGGAGAGGGCCAACTTCTACGCCCTCCGTCGAGTCTCGGCCGGTACCTTCGCCGAGGGATACCGCCAAACCGGAGGAGGCGGCGGGAAGGCGGCCAAGCGCGAGGCAAGGAAGGCGGCCAAGCCCAAGCCAAGAAGGCCAAGAAGGCGGCCTAGGTTCCGTTCTTTTATTTATTTATGTTAATTTCTCGTTTGTCCGATCTGTGGGATGTGTAAGATACAATGATCTGTGTGGTTAATTTGCTAATGGTTCAGTTGTTGGTTAATCTGTTGCATGGCAATCTCTTAATCTTTCGTTAATTTGGGTTCTACTATTTCCTTGAATCGGTTTATTATTTGTTATGATGCGTGTCAATCTTAATTTTCTATCATTTGTGTTCAATTGTTCCCTCGTGAAACCGCGGCTGAGTCCTATATACATAACCCCCTGTCTCCGGTCCGCTCTCCAAACACACTTCCCTCTCTACCCGTTTTCCGCGATAAGCCGGCCGGGTCGGTGACGCCGCCGACGACCGACATGGATTCCGACCGGGTGGAGAAGTTCATCCTGCATCGCCTCAGCGCCGCCCGCAACAAGCTCAACAACCAGGCCGACCAAGTTGGCCTGCCAACGGTGAATCACCACTTGGAGGAGAAGTCCATCGACATGGCTACCGACCGGGCGGAGAAGATCATCCTGCATCGCCTTAGCGCCGCCCGCAGCAAGCTCAACAGCCTGGCCGACCAAGTTGGCCTGCCAACGGTGAATCAACACTTGGAGGAGAAGTCCATCATCGCCCTCTAGATCGAGTACTTGGCCGATAACCTCGCTGAGGGGATACCGCGGCCAAACTGGAGGAGATGGCAGCCAAGAAGGCCAGGCGGGCGGCCAAGAAGAAGGCCAAGAAGGCGGCTTAATTAGGCCAGCCGCTTTCTTTTTATGCTAATTAATTGTATCAGTTGTTTCTATGACAGTTTAATTTGGTTTGTGTCATTTGTTAATGGATCAGTCGTTTGTTAATCTGATGCGTGTTAATCTTGAGTTTCTGATTTTTGTTTTACTGCTCCTTTGCTTCCCCTCCCAAATCGCTATCGGTTCCAATCAACCCGGTTGTGTTAATCGTCGAATCGCTATCGGTTCTAATTCAAACCCGCCAGTGATCTGTGTCCATCAAGACCACTGCCGGGGAATGATTCAAACCGGTAGAGATATAAATCTTCACTGCCGGTATCGGTCAAGTCCGTGGAGATTCTGGTTTGTCCCGCGCCTGGACGGTTCATCACTGCCGGGCGCTGTTCATCGCTGCCGGTGGACTAAATTTCGGCAGTGATACCGGCGGTAGTGATGAGCGAATCTGTAGTAGTGAATAGTTCCATTGTGAAAGGGAATTGGACCCAAATCAATGAGAACATCCCTTTCGAAAATGTAACTGAATCGAACATAGGCTTGACCAAAGGGACAAGTGCACCATGGAGTGCAAAAACCGATAGCTCTTACCTGGAGAACATCATCAATGGTGTTGCGTATAGCCATTAAATTGATCGAACCTTGAACCATGGGTTGCAGATAGGTGATGGCAACATCATTGTTGTGCTGCACAACATGGTCAATGACGACACGGTGCTTCCCAGGTATGCCATGAACGACTCTATGCCGATCATTTCTAGGCATGAATGGCTCCGGATCAACAAACCGAAACACCATGGATTGTTGCGGAAGAGGAGATACTGAAGCAAGATGGGTTTTCTCTGCCCAAATGACATGAAGGATTGATCAAGAAGGTGACGCAATGCTAAGAACAGAGCTAGTGAACTCACCGAAGGAAGCAAAGACCAGATGTTGAGAGGCAGTAGCAATAGGAGGGACGAGGGTCAACGATCCTTCATCGACCTCGTCGTCGTCGTCGATGAATTCAGGAGCTACTAGATGCCACGGGAGACTCCAGGGTACAACAACGGGGGTGGAGGAGTAATGCCAGTATGATGAGTAAGGAAATCAGCAAAGGAAGCAAAGCATCGCACTAGCTTCCCGCGGTCCCATTAGTCATCAACTACTTTGAAAGGAAAGGACATGCTAAACGAGGCACCACAATCGCATGAAATTGGTATACGTCCCCAACGCCCACATACTTGACATTTAGAGCGGTTTTGGCATTGGGCCGTTTCATGATCATGGGCCAAACAACATTCACAAGAAAGAAGAGGCCCACTGGTAGATGTGCAGTTTCCCAAAATACCAGGAAACCAGCTGTTTATGGAAAAGAGAAAGTTATTCCCTGGGCTCATCACGAGATACGATGGCCCGAAGAAAGCGTGCCGAAATCAAGGTGAAAAGAGACAGATTGGCGCCCATGATTTTCTTGCCAGATCAGATTTGTGATGAACCGGATATTGAGTCCAGCAAGGCAAACCAGTGATCTATATTTGTGACAAATCTCTACTTCAACCACTCTACCTAGACGGAGACTGAGTCCAGCAAGGTCCATGTTGAAGTTGTCGGAGACTAGTAGAGGTCAGGCACCAAGACATCCATCACGCGAGTCGCCGAGTTGTCCGAGAATCCGCGAGCTTCCTTTGCCTAAGTGAGCCGCTGGAAGTGACCAAACCGAGCAGGGACGATGATCGGTGTTCCTCCAACGGCGTGACCGTGCTGCTGGCACCACACCTCCCTGCGCGCGTGCCACTCGATTGAAACGGATGGCCCCGGCTCCTTCCCCACGATGCACGATGCCGGCACCGCGCGATCGCCGCCTCTGGGGTTAGCTGTGGCACCACGCACTGGCGGGCTCATCGTCGCTGTGCCTTCTCCTTCGTTGTGGCACACAACCGCTCAGATCTGGAGGATGCAGGTGGTGGCTGGTGTACTGGCATGGACGAGTGGGGAGGACGCAGCGGCGCCGGATGCGAGTGGGTTGTGAGGTGGCGGCGGGCCGGTGCGTGTGGCTGAGAGGTGCTGGTGGTGGCGGACGCACGCGCTTGGGTGGCTCATGATCTAAATTTGCCACCATCGACCCATGGATTTCTAGACTGTATAATACAACAACCTTATGGGAAGAATTCCTGGTTTCCCCGTTTTCCATTCGGTTTTTGGGCAAATGAATATGGGTAAAAGTGGGTTTGGGGCGGGTTTTATTTCTCCAAACGCTACCTAAATGACAGGTATAGGAGGATCTCATAGAACATTGAGTGGAACTAAAGTACAGGAAAGATGCACAATCATTTTATTATAATCTGATAGAAACAGGGCATTCATAAAGTACAAGCCATAGCAAAATGGTATCGCCCGCCTCCATGTAACCTCCGTATCCACCGTTGGTGACAATTTTAATCCAAAATTTTATATTCAAACAAAAGTTCCACTATCGTCCTCTGCATCAGCTAGTCCCATAACTTCGGTGGTAAGCGGCAGATGCTGATTGGCTGAACACTCACAGTGGCAAAGATTCGACTTATAACATTGGGAGTTCTGTACCACAAGTTTATTCTTATTGCAACGCTCCGAGCATTTTGTTTGGCAACGCGCTTCAGTGCAATGGCGTAGATGGAAATTCAATACGAGAGCTGCAGGCATCCAGGTTTTGACATTATAAACCAAGCATGAGCAGAATTATGGTAAGTACCAAAGAAGTTATATACGTACTAGGATAGCAGGATGAGAGGAGGGTTGAAGACATAATCATCAGGATAATGCAAAGAGAAGCGCACTCGGTCCTCATTGTGTTGCTAAGTACTTCTGGCAAGTGAGAAGATCAGTATTGGTGGTATATATATTTGTTGTAATTGTGTTTTGGTATGCATATTTCCTTATTTGGTCCCATTTATATACACGCAATGGCACATCTTAAGGTTGATATATCTGTCTATAATACAGATATATGTATACTTGCAACAATACATCTTAATATATAATTTGTATCCACTGTAGAGATATATATTGGGATACAAGTATCCTCATATTTATTTTACCAATAAATAAATAAATGTGACACATCTTAGATGTTGATTTTACCCAACATGAATTCTCCATATTAATCCTCCAATGATTCTATCTTGAAATTGCAATAACAACTAAAGAAAAATCTAGGAGACGAATGAAACTTCGTCCACAATACTTGACATGAAACCTGAAAGAATTTAAATCATTTTCAAATGTGGTCCCTTTTTATTAATAAATTCAGACACGGTGTCCTCCTGCAACAAAACTACATTATGTTGCCTTGCCTATTTGAAAGAACAAAACTTAGTACAGCTTGAAATGGTTTAGTTTTAACCAAAATGGTGGATGCATTGGGTGTAACAAAACATTGAAAAGTTGCGTAAAAAAATAAAAAAACATAGGAAAGATCCACAATTATTTCATTAATATTGCCTTATAAAACACATGTAAGAGCAATATGTTGATATGTAACGATCCTATCCATCATGTGTCAATTTTGATCCTACTCAAACAAAAGTTCCATCATCGTCCTTTGCATCAGCAAATTTGGTGATACGGAACACACAGCAACAATCATCCTTGTCACAGTAGGAGCTCTGTAACACTTTGCCACTCCTATTGGCAATCTTTGAGCATTCTTGGAGGCAAAGCGCAAAAAGTGCATCCAGGTAAATGGATACGTATTGTCGGAGCTGCATGCATATATGATCCACAACTGGCTTTTTAATAAACCATGAATGGATAAAATTACTGTAAACACATAAGAGAGGTTATATACGTACCATCAAAGCAGGATGATTGGGTTGGAGACATAATCAGCAGGACAATGCAAAGAGCTGCTCCCACGGTCTTCATTTTCTTGCAAATTAGGAATGGTAAGTGTTGTTAAATTTGTTGAACTTGGGTTCTAGTATGAATACTGCCTCGTGCAGTGTTGTTTATATACATGCGTAGTGGCACATCTTAGTGCTGATATATGCATGCAGTGGCACTTGTCAGTGCTGATATATGTATCCACCATAGAGATAATGGTATACATGGAGTGGCACATCTCAATGTTGAGATATATGTCTAACAACTGAGATATATATGCATCCGCCTATATATTAGTGTTCAACTATATATCTTTCCTGTGTGATTTGATATCTTTTACCAATAAATATACAAATGAGACATATCTTCTATCATTTGTACACAGCTTGAATCCTACAAATTAATGCTAAGGTAGTCCAACTATATATCTTTGAAGTTCAAAAGAAACTATATATCTTTGCTGGCATGGTTTTCAACTTTCCAATGTATATGTTTTAAAGATGTTAATAAAAAATTTAAAAGATATATTGCGTTTAGATAAAAATTGCAAGAAAATCTCACCGAAAGGAAGGAGCATGTTGTCCAACGGCATGAAGATAGAGCATGCTCCAGATTGGTTTTTGGTCGACCAATGCATCTTGAGCTGGCTGTACAATTCTGTGTCCCAGGACGTCGGCACCATTCTGCGAGCTCCCAATGCCTCGGCATACACCATCTAGCATGCAATTCATGACCAATTCTGGGACTACGGACTTCATCGTGTAGTTTACCTTGGAGTTGAGTTTTGCAACTTGGTTCAAGAGGACATGGATATTGTGAGACCCAGCCCATTAGAGAATGGGCCAAGAGGGATGATGGGCCAGGCCAGTTTTGCATTACTGTAGCTTAGGATGCAAGGATGTAGCTCGAAAATTTAGTACCATACCGGAAGTTCTAGGAAGGCCGAACCAGCTTAAAAAGCCGGACTCCGGGAGAGGCTGTTAACTCCGGATCGATCCTTTTGCGCCGGCGAGGACGAAAAGCGCAAAGAGAGTTAATTAGCAGGTATGGTCCATTCAACGTGTAGAGTGGATCTTAACCGTCATCCCGGGTCGGGGCGTTACAAATGGTATTCAGAGCCAACTCTCGCGGTTTCACGGATGTATGGATCGGGAGCTCGGAAAAGTTGCGCATGGCTCCGTAGAGGGCATGGCAAATAGACCGAGGAGCTGGTAATACGTACGTGAGCCAAGAGAGTTGATCCTGGACATTTGTCCCGTATAGGTAAGCTGGTTCGACGAGGATCTCGAGTCCTTAAGGGTGGGTGGATGTGAGACCCAGCCCATTAGAGAATGGGCCAAGAGGGATGATGGGCCAGGCCAGTTTCGCGTTACTGTAGCTCAGGATGCAAGGATGTAGCTCGAAAATTTAGTACCATACCGGAAGTTCTAGGAAGGCCGAACCAGCTTAAAAAGCCGGACTCCGGGAGGCTGTTAACTCCAGATCGATCCTTTTGCGCGAAGCGAGGACGAAAGCGTAAGAGAGTTAATTAGCAGGTATGGTCCATTCAACGTGTAGAGTGGATCTTAATCGTCATCCCGGGTCGGGGCGTTACAGATATCAAGATGTACACTGGTCGCCTCAAGCGTCTGGCTGATGCACTGCACATAGTCTGCCAATTCATGCATGAAACATCCCAGGTGCTGAATATGCTCCACGTCCTCTGCCTCATATACCGGCACTTTGTTCCCGCAATCACCCCGAAGAATCCTCTGCACACCTTCCTATCGGCGTGAGTTACAAACTGGTAGTGTTAGCTTCATCAACACTGTCAGGATGGGTTTACAAACTAGAAGTGTTGATCACAATAAACATTGTCGGCTTGAGCCACAAACCGATAGTGACGGTCAAGCTATCACTGCAGGCTAACTGACAGTGTTGTTGTGATCAACACTTCTGACTGGAGCCTTCAGGCGACAATGTTGGCGTGGATAACACTAGCGGATGGAGCTATAAACCAGCAGTTTTGGTTCACAGAACACTGCAGGGTGGAGCCTCTAACCGACAGTCCTAGCTGACATCACCGCTGGTTGGAAGCAACCGGTAGTGATGTGAACACAACATCACTAATGTTTTTGTACTGCCCATTCAAAATCCGGCGTTGGGGGTTTTTGAATTGGCAGTGTTGTGTTGCTTTAGTGTAGTGAACGATTTGATGCATTTGAGGAAATAACAAATTCTATGGACAAGAAATAAATTTAGTGATCCATTCAAGGCTGATACTTTGTCTCATTGTTGCTCAGTAAGCATAACCAGTGCATGAAGATTCAGTTCAAACTTGTTCGCTGACAATGATTTCAAACCAGAAAAAAAAGAAGGGGAAACCCTAGATATACGAATGAACTATTTTTCGTAACAATTTTATGCATGATGATGCTATGGTCATTTGACTTTAGAAAGACAGTAAATAGCTTGTACCCGTAATAGTTGCACTGTCATGTCCAAAACTAGTTACGTGCTCACCTGTTCAGTACGAGGTCATGATTAACTTCGCCAATCTGTATGTAGGTTCAAAACCAAATGGCACTTGATCCTATTACATGCAATGGCTCTAGCAATGTTCGATGATCCCAAACAAGTACAAAAAGAAGTAGCCACTAGCCAGGCAAATAAACAGAACTACGCCCAGGAGCAGCAAGAGCTCACCTTGGACTCCTGATTCACTACAACAGATTTGATTCGTATTAACCATTTGTAGGGGCAGTCTGGCTAGCTGCCCCTATGAAACTGTTGCTACGAATCACAGAACTGTAGGGGCGGTTCGATAGCGCCACCCCAACAAATCAGTTTTGTAGGGGCGGTTTGATATATAGCCCCTACAAAACCGTTGCTACAAATCGCCAAAATATGTACTCTCTCTCTCTCTTGAAGTCTAGTTCTCGCACTCACGAAGTCTCAGCCGGTCCGCCCGCCCCTCCACCTATTGTCCCCTCCTTCCTTCGTCCCGGCGACACCCGCGTCTCACTTTCCTCCGGGTGGTGGACCGCGTGCACGCTGACGGCGCGCGATGGAAGGCGCCGACGTCTGCAGATCCGGTGGAACCGACCTCCACCTAGACATTGGGGGCAGACTCCACCGACGGACCCGACCTTTATCTCGACTCGTGGGGGCAGTAGCTGCAGATCCAGTGGCGGAGTGGTAGCAGCGGCCCCTCCCCTCTCCCTCCGGCAGTGAGTAGGCAGCTGTGCATCCTCTCCACTCTCCCTTTGGCGTCGGCGAGCAGGTGGCCAGATCGAACGACGAGCAACCCGATCTGGCGAGCAGCTGCTGGGCGCTCTATCCTCTCCAGATCTAGCGAGCAGCAGGTCGATCCACACGCAGTGGAGCTCGATGGCAGCGGCCCAGATCCAGGACCATAAGGTTTGGATGGGGTTTTTGTTTTATTTTTTTTCTGATTAACCGTGGCGGTTCATAGGGATTTAGCGATTAACTGTGGCCTTTCATTCATGGCGGTTATAAAAAACCACCATGGTAAATAAAAAAAACTGTCATGGTTAATATTTTAGTTCTATCTTTCCAGAAAAAATAACCACAATAGAAAAATAGTAATAAGGTGTCTTGCAGCAAATAACCACAATTTCACTTTGGTATTGGGCCAATTATGGAGATGACAGCAGTATCTGAGAGCAAAATTTAAGCAAACATATTTGTACAACAATAATATGCAATTCATTGAGAAGTAGGTGTGCAGACGTACACACTCACACACGTATCAATGCAACTCCCTGTAACTACAGATCACCTTCTTTCTTGCTATAAATATATGTTCCTCGTGTGGAGACTGGACACAACACTTCACTCGTACTACTGTATCATGACTGTGAAGAAAATTGGATATCGTCGCTGTATATTAGGAGTGAGAAGCAATAGGAACTATATCTTGCAATTTGTTAGAGGTAGCACAAAACAAAGACGTACGAGACTACAATGGCCAGGATTTATTTGTATACCTTGGCTCATAGAATTTTTGCTGACCAGACCAGGCGGCACTGCAGGAGGATTACAGGAATTATGGATGTGGTGAAATCCTGATCACCTCTGTGCTTGTTTTCCTATTGCAACGCTCTGTTTTACTCCTTCTTATATTCACTGAAACCTAATTTCACACTAGCTTTGAGAGTTGAACCAAATGAACCCAATCAAAATTGAATTTCAAAAGAATCATTTATTTTGAATCTTGGAAGAATAACTAGTGCAAACAAAGAAATTTTAAATAATATACTGAGTAACACAACGATCATTCATCCATGGCATGATATGGCGGAACACTGGTACAAAATTCTGTTTTAGGGGCGACTATGGCCAAACACTACTACAGAATTATTTTTCAGGGGCAACTGCTGACCCTTTATGGGGTAGTTTTGCGAGCCGCCCATAAGCAATGCTCGATTTGTAGAAGGGGCACCGGTTGACCAGCCACCCCTATAATACAAATCAATTTCCATGGAGGCCCCCACCACTGTGTGAAAATCACATGTGCTTCGTAGCCAAGGGGGTTCGAACGTGTTACATCCCCCTTGTGTGTACCCTCCTCTACCACTGCATCTCACACTCTCAACGGGCGAGTGAGCGGCGGAGGACGAGCGCGACTGCACGAGAGTAGATGGGGTTGGGGAAAACAACGAAAGAACAAAAAAATATAGTACTTATTTTCGCTGATAGATGGGGATCATCGGAGATGAATAATTCGGTATCTGCTGCAGCACCTACCACCAATATATCAATAAGTGGTATTTGGGCTATCCCATTATCCAATTATTTTGTAGAGTTATATTTGGGATGTGCGGGAGGTAGTGGTTTGCAGTAGGGGGGGGTTGTAGGAGGGCAGCTGCCAACCTTCAAGAATGTCTCCCTTATAAATGGCACCTACCATCTTCCCTCCCTCATGATATATCATATCTCTCCGCTCTTGATATATCATATCATCCATCAACAGTTTTGTCTATAATCGAAGCGAGAGCCATGGAAATAGAAGGAATCAGGAGCTGCATCACCAGTCTAACAAAGATGCTTGGCAGATGTGGGGTTCGGTATGTAGTTGTGTATATTGTACCTCTTTGTTCAAACTGCTCGTCGATCGCTAGCTTCCTGACGGAATGCCGCAGCATCACATTGGTCGGTGTTTTGGCCAAATGATAAGTATTGCCTACGACAACTCGTTCTGTGCTCCGTGTCGCTGAAGAATGTATGTACTCGGGTGCAGAGTTCTAATCGCGCTTGCTGCTGCTCCTTGTTCAGGTTAGTGTGTGGCTTTGAACTTTTGTGAGGCAACATCATTGACTCATATTGTGAGGTTCGCCTATATGGTACGGTACGTGTGGCAGTCGACACACGTGGAGTCGTTTCATTGTCTGGTTCGAATGTGTGCGCCAACAAACAAATGAGGCTTACTTTCAACACGAGGCTATTTAGTTGCTAGAGGCATTTTGCAGAAGCTGTCTCCACAAAGGCAGACCATTTTGTGGACCACCTCTGCAAGTTGTTATGGGAAACCCTAGCCATTTTGAGACGTGCGGATGGCACCCGATCTGTATAGGAGCCTATCTTTTCAGATAAGCTTTTTATACGTGCGTGAGGGAGAGAGAAGATAGCTAGTGTAGTCACAGTTTATTTAAGTACAACATACTAGCATAATCTCATTGAAATCTGCATGACATCATCTCTACCACCAAAGTATCTATCACTACCGGTTTCAGAGGGTCCATCACTGTTGGATGTGCAACGGGCACTAGCAAATCGGTAGTGATGCCCCTAGCAAGTTAGCCCCCGCCCCCCAGCAGTGATAAGGTCTGAAAAAACAAAACAAAAAAAAGAAACCAACAAGCATGCACTCTGGAGCATGCTCGCTACCCCAGCCGCCGCCCACACCGGTCACTGGTTACTGTCGCCACCATCAAACAGTTCATCTATGAAAAAAAGTTCATACATCAGAGACCGTGGTAAGATTTAACACATCATAAATAAACTCATTCACTGATCAATTCATATATAACAAAGGAGTAGGACTCAACACACCAGAAAATAACTCAGCCTATGACGCCAGATCTGAGGTGAGCCCAAGACGGAGGGTACCAGGCCCATCTGAGCGACGCCACAACCAATGGTCGTCGAATTTAGACGGCCACAAGCTCCGCGTTGCCCTGGTCCGTAGGCATGTTAGGGCCTGCAGATCTGCGCCTAGTCGAGGATGGGGGCCACCTTTCTTCCCCAATATATATGGCGCTAGGGAACATATATTTGGGTTCCTCTCCTTATATAAGAGCCCAAAATATGTGCCCCTACCACCACTGTTCACACCTCGGTGCGTGTGCATGGTTTCTAATATTGTTCGAATCACACTCTTAATAATAATAATAATGTACCAGTCTAAATTTTTATTTGCAAATTATTAGGACATGTACAATCAATCTCACCGGGAGGGGGGTGGCTGCCTCGATTTTTCCCTTGGCCGGACTCCACTCATATGGGAGCCTCTAGCACTGGTCTCTGTATCTTATTTTCAATATAGACTTAATGTACATTAGTATTAGTGAGAGTATGATTCGAACAATATTAGAAACCATGCACAAACTCAAATCTTAATCGTGGTGGTAGGGCACTATTCTTTGCGGTTCTTTGTATAAAGTGAGGAGCCAAAAAATATCTTCCGTACTTCAATATTAGAGGAGATAGGCGAATTGGCTTGTAGTCCAATGGTAGGACGGTCCAGTGGGACGCTACCCACCAGGGTTCAAATCCTGGTGCTCGCACCTTTTCTTGGGATTTTCCCAGGATTTACCGGCGTTGTGCATTAAGTGGTAAGCGACGTTCCCGTCGACGACGAGGCGCCTATGGTGACTTCGAGAATCTCCAGATCTGCCGGCTGCCCAGTCCTTCGGAGGTGCTCATAGGGGTAGGGTTTGCGTACGTGTGTTCATAGGGGTGAGTGTGCGTGCGTGTTGTGAGTGTCTGCGTTGTACTGTGTAATTCTCAAAAAAATATTAGAGGAGATAGAAATTGTAGTTCTATATTAGGCTTCTGCTAACAAAACTAAGTATGCCATTTCCTACCACTTTGAGGGTACACCGAATTCTTGGCACATCCATTAAGGGTAGTCCATGGGCTAACACAAAGGATTAATCTCGGAGAGGCCAAACCATTGATGCTTAGAACCTTATAGAAACTCTTTAGAAGGAAAATACCTAGAACCTTAATGATTTTCCAATCCGGTCAAAACAGTCTGCGTCATCTGCATGCTTTCAGTTCAGAAGTGAGAACCATCGATAACCTACGTACAAGAAGCTTTGCCATGCTCATGGGGCATCTCCAAGCTTTGGTAGTTAGCAAGGCTGGAAGCTGTGATACATTGGAAAGATCAAGATGCTTACATTTCCGGATCTCTAGAAACAAACTTCAAACAGAGCAGATGAATTGTCAAGTTTAATCCCACAACAATGTTCTGGTGACCACAGATGCTTCAGAGCTTCTTGAAGCTTTTTCCCATTGCAGATACTTTGTCTTGTATGTATTACTGATTTTTTTACCAGGATAATTTTGGGCATGAATTACACTTGTTTGGCAACATGACTGATACACTCACTGTTTGGCCTGGACTTTTATGGAGAGACATTGCAGCCTCTTTATTATCATCCAGAAGAAACATGCCAAATAAAAATTAGTACGAGTGCAGTTTAGTTTACATCCCATGTGATCCGGTCCCTCACTGTCAAATAAGGACGTCTGTAGTTATGGTGTGGTGTGCGAACCTATCAGTAAATAGCGCATAGACCCATTTATGATGTTAATGGGGAGGAATGCATACCGGAGTACTCTGGCTAGAGATGACTCCTATAAAAGATAGGAATAGCCTTCGGGCTTGGTGTATAGTCATCCACATGCTTGAAGTGTTCAGCCACCTCCTTTCCTTCTGCCTTAAATAAATGCACACAAATTAGGTCAGTAGACAGAGAGCGAGAGATAGAACTGCACACTAAAGAATAAAGCATATGGAAATAGAGCGCATCAAGAACTGCACCACCAGCTCAAGAGAGAGATGTGGTAGAATAATATGTGGGGTTGTGTCACAGACTCTTGATATACCATATCATCCATCCTCTCTGTTCAAACCGCTAGTCATGAGCTGGCTCACGACATGCGGCAGTCTCACAGCGGTAGCCATTTTGGCCACTTGGTAAGAATTTCTTGGAACTCAATCTGTGCTCTGTGTCACTGAACAATGTATGTACTCGGGTGCAGAGGTCCTCTATAATTGCGCTTGCTGCTGCTCCTTGTTCAGGTTAGTGCATGGCTTTCAACATTTATGAGGTGACGTCATTGACTCATTGTAAGGTTTGCCAATTGGTACAGTGTGGCAGTCACATGTGGAGTCGTTTCATTGTCTGGTTCGAGTGTGTGCGCCAACTAATGAGGCTTACTTTCAACACGAGGCTATTTAGTTGCTAGAGGCGCTTTGCAGAAGCTGTCTCCACAAAGGCAGACCATTTTGTGGACCACCTCTTCAAGTTGTTACGGGAAACCCTAGCCATTTTGAGACGTGCCGGTGGCACCCGATGTGTATAGGAGCTTGCCTTTTCAGATAAGCTTTTTATATGTGCATGAGGGAGAGAGAAGATAGCTAGTGTAGTCATAGTTTATTTAAGTACAACATACTAGCATAATCTCAGTGAAATGTGCATGACATCATCACTACCCCAAAAGTATCCATCACTACCGGTTCCAGAGGGTCCATCACTGCCGGATGTGCAATGGGCACTAGCAAATCGGTAGTGATGCCCCTAGCTGGTTTCCCACCCGGCAGTGATAAGGTCTAAAAAAACAAAACAAAAAAAAACAACCAACAAGCATGCACTCTAGAGCATGCTCGCTACCCCAGCCGCCGCCCACGCCGGTCACTGATTACCGCCACCGCCATCAAACAGTTCATCCAAGAAAAAAAGTTCATACATCACAGACTGTGGTGAGATTCAACACATCATAAATAAACATATCCACAAATCAAATCATATATAACAAAGGAGGAGGACTCAACACAACATAAAATAACTCAGCCTATGATGCCAGATTAGAGGTGAGCCCATCAACGAAGCGTACCAGACCGATCAGAGCGACGCCACAGCATCTGATCGTCGAATCCAGACGGCCGCAAGCTCTGCCTTGCCTGGTCCGCAAGCATGTCAGGGACTCCAGATCTGCGCCTGGTCGGGGATGGGGTCCGCCCTTCTTCCCCAATATGGCCCTAGGGAAGATATATTTTGGTTCCTCGCCTTATATAAGAGCGCAGAATGTGTGCCCCTACCACCATTGTTCACACCTCGGTGCGTGTGCATGGTTTCTAATATTGTTGGAATCACACTCTTACTAATAATAATGAACCTTATGTCTAAATTCAGACTCCACTCATATGGGAGCCCCTCTAGCACTGGGTCTGTATCTTATTTTCAATATAGACTTAATGTACATTAGTATTAGTGAGAGTATGATTTGAACAATATTAGAAACCATGCACAAACTCAAATCTTAATCGTGGTGGTAGGCCACGTAGGCTTCTGCTAACACAACTGAGTATGCCATTTTCTACCACTTTGAGGGTCCACAAAATTCTTTGCAGATCCATCAAGGGTAGTCTATGGGCTAACACAAAGGATTAATCTCGAAGATGCCAAGAAATTGATGCTTTAGAATAGAAACTCTTCACACGAAAAATACCCGGAACCTTGATGATTTTCCAATCTGGTCAAACAGTCTGCGTCATCTGCATGCTTCTAGTTCAGAAGTGGGAACCATCCATAACCTACGTACAAGAAGCTTTGCCATGCTCATGGGGCATCTCCAAGCTTTGGTAGTTAGCATGGCTGGAAGCTGTGATACATTGGAAAGATCAAGATGCTTAAGTCTTCGGATCTCTAGAAACAAACTTCAAACAGAGCAGATGAATTGTCAAGTTTAATCCCACAACAATGTTCCGGTGACCATAGATGCTTCAGAGCTTGTTGAAGCTTTTTCCCATTGCAGATACTTTGTCTTATGTATGTATTATTGATTTTTTCACAAGGATAATTTTGGGCATCAATTACACTTGTTTGGCCAACATGACTGATACACTCACTGTTTGGCCTGGACTTTTATGAAGAGACGTTGCAGCCTCTTTATTATCATCCAGAAAAAAACATGCCAAATAAAAATTAGTACGAGTGCAGTTTAGTTTACATCCCATGTGATCCATTTATGGTGTGGTGTGCGAACCTATCAGCAAATAGCGCATAGACCCATTTATGATGTTAATGGGGAGGAATGCAGACCGGAGTACTCTGGCTAGAGATGACTCCTATAAAAGATAGGAATAGCCTTCGGGCTTGGTGTATAGTCATTCACACGCTTGAAGTTTTCAGCCACCTCCGTTCCTTCTGCCTTATATAAATGCACAGCGAGAGATGGAACTGCACACAAATAACGAACAAAGCATTTGGAAATAGAGGGCATCAAGAACTGCATCACCAGTCCGATTGAGATACTCCATAGAATAATCTGTGGGCATGTGGCACAGACTCTTGATATATCATATCATCCATCCTCTCTGTTCAAACCGCTAATCGTGAGCTGTCTCACGAGTCACGACAAGCGGCAGTGTCACAGTGGTCGGTGTTTTGGCCACATGATATGCACATGGTAATAATAGTCTGCGACAACCAATCTGTGCTCTGCGTCACTGAACAATGTATTTCCTCGGGTGCAGATAGAGGTCCCCTGTAATTGCGCTTGCTGTTGCTCCTTGTCGTTTCATTGTCTAGTATGTTAGCTCGTCAGGAAAATGTGTGGCTTGGAATGTGTTGAATGTCTCCCGTGGAATGTGTCCAAAGTCCTCCTGTGCTTACGGTTATGAAATAAAAACCAATAGCAAAACAAACCCAAAAACATTTCTTCGTTAGGCCAAAACAAAGTTTTTGGGGGTGGGTCCTTGTTGCTCGATATGTATCTCTTCCACTGACCGCCAACATCTGTGAAGATCCATTGTGGTGTGAATATTAGAAACCATGCACACTCACTGAGGTGTGATTAGTGGTGGTAGAGGTACATATTCTGGGCTGTTTTTAAAGAGAGGAACTAAGAGATATCTTCCCTAAGGCCAGAGGTAGAAGGGGGAGAGAGAGGAATTGCAGATCTAGATTAGTCTTCTGCCAACACAATTTAGTGTGACCTATCCTAGCATTTCAAGGATCCACAGAATTCATCGGAGATCCATTAAGAGCAGCCGAGAGACTAAAACTTTAGTCCGTAGGAACCAAATGGCACCAACTATTTGTATCGCTTTAGCAGAATATAGAAGCTCAGCAACTATTTCTTGTACATTTCCAGTCATTTTTTTGTTGGTTTGAACTCAAAATACTGAGAACAGAACTATGTAATTCACCCCCATGTTTCTTGACTTATTATTCCAACACTACTGGAAAATCCAATTGCCCTCTCGGAGCAAAACCGAGAAAAACAAAAACATCAAAAAATTAGCTTCGCTGTTGTTCCACCGACAAAAATAAAGCGACAGGAAAGTACATCTAGTTGTAGCTTGTTAAAAGTCATTAGAATGAGTAATTTTTTTCACCTGTTTGCATGATGAAGCTAGCATGATGCTTGTCTTTAAAAAAACAATTGTGACTTGATACGAAACACTATGAATACGAGCTACCATTCCAAGAGATGAAGACTGTGCACACTGAAACCACACGTATCTGCAGAAGGCAGGACTTGGTACTACTGAATAATGATTCCACCTTCTCAGATTTAAATTCGGCTCAAATTTTTTATGGGGATGAAAGGTTCTAGTTAAAAATGCATATATATAGGTGTGTGTCTACACCTGTTATGCTCACGTGTTTCTTTTATGGCACAATGTGAGCTCTAGCTTTCAGTAGTTCAAATAAACCCATCTACTGGACGGTAGTCACCAACCTCTTCTTGTTAAAGAATTACTCTCTTATAAAAGACACATCTTACATCTGGTTATCTTCATGTATTCCAGCTGATCATTTTCCTTTCTCCCATTTATACTTAATTACGCGCATAAGAAAAACTAATAACAATTCTTTAGTCTCAGTGATGGAAATAGAAGGCAGCAGGAATTGCATCTCCTCAGGCTTCAGTAAAAATAGAACCAGTGAGAATCTGTGGTGCTAATGTTCCAATCTATTCAGACCCCTCTTCCTAGGCTGATTCACAATGCGTGTGCGGTGGTCAGTGTATTGTTGTGCCAGATGTGAAGTACCACCAAATAATAGGGCTACTCCAGTGTCATTCTCCCAGATTGTTTTGATAGATATATGTCAAGTGCATCAAACCATCATGCTAGTACAGGGAGCTGGCGAGAGCTCAGCTGTTTTGTGCCATCTGCTGAGGAAAAGCTTGAGGTTGACGGACTCTTCTGGTGGCCTCATATACTAGAGATTCATGTGTTCCAATCTCCCATATATCAATATGAAGTGTCATCTTAAGAGATGATATCTGCACACTTAAACTTTGTGTCTGCTGATATTATTGAACAATGAAAAACGCGCTTCGGCGTGGTCTCAAAAAAAAAAAAATATTGTTGAAGACCGAATGACTTCACGTGCTCAAATTCAAATTTCCAGTCTCATGTTCTATGGGGAGTGAAGATTTTACTTGCAAATTCTTATAGGTATGCAGATACAGCTAGCTCTTACGCTCATGTGTTTTAGTTATGGTAGGTGTGTGCACTGTGTGCCAGTATTCAGCATAAACACATTTACTGCAGGGTAGCCGCAACCTCTTTTTAAACAATTCTGCTCTTATAAAAGATGCAACTTCCATCGGTGTTTGTTCTTGTATCCCACCTTAGCCTTTTCGATTATCTTAGTTACACGTAGATGCATAGTCCTGAAATTAGGACACTTGGGAGATTGCAACATGAAGCTAGTGACATGCCTCTATAGTCTCAGTGGAAACATGGAAATAGAAGGCAGCAGGAATGGCATCTCCTCATTTAGTGTACATGGAAGACAGCCAATGGGAAAATAATGTTCCCCTCTGTTAAGACTCCAGACCACTCATTCTGAGCAGACGCAAAAGATATGGCAACGGTGGGTGTTTTGGTGCGCTGGCTACGAACTGCCTCCTAACATCTTCGCGTGTCCTTCATCTCTAACTATGTATATCTCATCAGCGGAATATAACAGGTCAGCAATTATTTCTTGTACATGGCCATCAGTTATTTTTTGGTGGATTGAACTGGAAATACTGTCGACTTATTATTCCAAACTGACAGTGAAATAGAAAAAAACAGACAACAAAAATTCGCTGTTTTGGTCCACCACCAAAAATGAAGTGACAGGAAATTACAAGTAGTTGTAGCTTGTTACATGTCATTAGCATTTCTTTAATTTTCACCTGTTTACATGATGAAGCTAGCACGATGCTTATATTTCAAAAAAAAGAACAATTGTTACTTCTGTTTTTGATTAAGCATACCAGCTAAATCAAAATGGATAAAAATTTTATACTGTGAGACACAAACTTGTTTGAAAGAAACTAAGCTCAAAAGCAACCAAAACGCGATGAGTGTGAGCTACCATTCAAGAGATGAAGACTGTGCACACTTAAACCACACGTATCTGCAGAAGTCACGACTTGGTACTACTGAAGAATGATTCCACCGGCTCAGATTTAAATTCTGCTCCCATGTTTTATGCTCACATTTTTCGTTTATGTCACAGTATATATGAGCTCTAACTGTCAGTAGTAAACATAAACCCATCTACTACACTGCACGGTAGTCACCCCACCCAACACTTCTTGTTAAAGAATTACTCTCCTATAAAAGACACATCTTACATCTGGTTGTGTTTCATGTATTCCACCTGATCCTTTTCCTTTCTATCACACTAGCTTAGGTATCCATATGAATAAACTAGAGACGGTTCTTTAGTCTCAGTGAAAACATAGAAACAGAAGGCAGCAGGAATTTCATCTCCTCATACTGTCACGATGCAGGAAGAGTAGAACCAGTTCAAATCTGTGGTGCAGGAAGGCAGCAAATTGCATCTCCATCTATTCAGACCCCTCTTCCTTGGCACAGTCACAATACGTGTGCAGTGGATCTCATATACTAGAGATACTTAGTGAAGGCCTCATATACTAGAGATACTTGGTGAAGCATCAATACAAGTGGAGCTATTTCAAAAGTTATTCAATTTTTAATAGCTCACTTTCTTTGGTTTTTTCCATCTCCTCATCTACAGTCGTAAATTGAATGCTGCTATGGATCTTCTACCTTGTACTCAGAAAGCCTGGTCATTTCACACCCTGTTTTCTATGGTTAATTTCTTCTTTTTATTAGCCTAGGGTCGCTGCATGTGATTAAAACTTAAATGTAATTCAGCTGCATGTATGGATAGGATGAATGTTATCCTTTGTACTGTTGCATGATTCAACATTCAGAAACCCGAATACACATGTAGCATCTATTGGATGAAAAGGCAGAATTATTAAATGGGATTTTTGTAGAAAAGCAGCAAGATATTCCTTGGTACTTGGCTATTGCTAAAATTATTTTTTTTTTTCATGTTCCAAGTATTTTCACTTTTCTTCTGCAATCCTTTCTCCTGGATCCTGCGAAAGACACAAACATTTCGTGAAGCTGAAATTGGACTTTGACTCACTAGCTGAGTCCATGACTTTGGAAAAAGGTCTAATCTCCATTCACTTCATTCCTGGCGTCGTTTCTTTCTTGTCAAGCATGGGATGGTCTATATCTGAAACTTTGGAAAAGGTGTTTTGATCTTTTTAACTGTTAGATAAATGGATTTTATTTTTATCACGCAAATGAATGGAACTTGGTAACAGTTGCTTAGAAATAAATATTTCAGTTTTGATGCTTTTAATGGATGCAATTCGAATATCAAGAATATACCTTTCCAATACTTGGGGTTTCTTTTCAAAGTCATTGTACTCCATATCTCTAATTTCACAATCTAATTTGCACGGCACGAGAGGGGAGATGATGTGGAGCTCAGTAGATACAAGGGGAGGGTCGTTCTGCTTCTCAGGAATGTGGCTTCCTGATGGTTAAAATTCTTATAATCATTTCCAGATTAGTTAATGTGTTTTGCCCGTCTTTTACTTGGTTCTGTCCTTGCTGTGGTCTAACAAATTCCATCTATACTGAGACGGGATCATTCTTGTCACTCTAGATAACAGGTGTCTACATGATATTTGAACACTGTAATGTGTCCTCAGAATAACTCCTAATTTCATTAGTTGTTTTGTGGTACAAGATACAACAATATGTGACACTAATGCAAAAAAGGACATATTAATGCAACAATATGGGTCGTCCCTCAGCATTCTGTATCTCATTTCCCCACCATGTTACCCAAATGGACATATATACATGTAGTTGCACAAGACCGCATCCTCCAAGCTTTTTATTCGGTATCCAAGCATAGATATAAGACAATGCGCAAAGTAACGGAGGTACTAGAAGAGAGCCATGCATGGGGCACTGAGAAATCACCCATAAAAGTTTTCCCATGAACAAGTGGATGAGACTAGGAGGCATCAAGAACCATACTATCACTGGAATCTCATATATGGCGAAACGGGCATGAAAATGATTGTTGTAGTTTGTACAGCTGGCTGTGCTTGGGAAAGGACCAGCGCCATGACGCTGGTTGTTATGACGGGCAACCAGTACCAGCAGCGAGAGAAGAAGAGTGGCCAGGCGGCCACCTGAACATGGTCACCGCGAGCGGCGAACGTGGTCGCTGCGTCATGAAGAGCGGAGGCTCGGTTATTAGATCCTATAATCCAGGATAGCTATCTATTTTATCAGTCATTTCATTTGTTAATTGTAATTCCTAAGATTCAGCATCAGGTTGTTAGGCTCAGGGTATAAGTACCCAAACACTATCAGTTATGAGATTAGCCAGAGATTGACATTATCTCTGTCGCTCCCTCATGTACTGTTCACCATCCAGCTCTTGCCGTCCTTGCATTTCAGCGTCGAACTCGGCGCCGCCACCTCACCGTCGGAGACCCAAACCCCGGACACTCATCTCACATTCCTATGCCCTCCGAAACATAGTAAGCCAGAACACTGGTATTTACAATATTTATTTTTTATTCTCTATGATAATTATCTGAAGAATTTAGATAATCCTTTGTTTCTTGTACAGCTGAGGCTGATGTTTATCTAAGATATTACAGGATGAAACTAAAAACAATAAGAAAAAAGAAGACAAGCCAGGCTTGACAAGTCAAGAAATTTGCAAATACTAATGTAGACTCAACATGACGGGCATGGCTGGTGCAGTGGTGAGAGTTGTCTCACTGAGTCAGCAGGTAGTGGGTTCGAAGCAGCCTCTCAATAGACCCTCTCCAGCACTGGGTCTGCCCATTTTGTCAGTGTACACTTAGTATATATGATTATTAGTGAGAATATGATTCCATCGGTATTAGAGACCATGCACAGACTCAGATGTTAATCATATTGGTAGAGGGTTATTTTGGCCTCTTTATATAAAGCGAGGAGCCAAGAAATATCTTCTGTACTTCAATATTAGATATAGAGGAGAGAGATAGAAATTGTGGATCTAGATTAGGCTTCTCTAACTCAACTGAGCATGCCATTTCCTAATTTTGATGCAGATCCATTGAGGGCAGTCGAGGGGCTAAAAGCAAAGGATTCATCTTGGATATGCCAAGCAATTGATGCTTTAGAAGCTTATAGAAATACCCGGAACTTAATGATCTTGCAATCTTGTCAAAACTGTGCAATCCACATGCTTTCAGATCCATAGAAACAAACTTTAAACAGAGATAAATTGTCAAGTTTAATCCCATATCAATGTTTCGGTGAGCACAGATGCTTCGGAGCTTCTTGAAGCTTTTTCACATTGCTAAATGCCTTTCAGATACTTTGTCTTGTATGTGTTATCTCAGCAAGCTAATTTTGGTCATCCATTACACTTGGGCACACATGACTGATGTGCTGCAACAGCTGGAGGTGGAATGCTAGACTCAACTGACTGTTTGGCTTGGACATTTATGAAGTGATGTTGGAGCCGCTTTATTATCGTGAAGAAAAGAATACATGCCTCGTCAATGAATTTCAAAGCTATTGCTGAGCATGCAAAAATATAAAAAATGGATGGCAACTAAAAACTAGTACATATGTAGTCTAGGTTACAACCCATGTGGTTGATTCTAATGTCCCCATCAAGTTGACATGCGTGTAATTCAAAAAACAATAAATAGTTTCCAGCTTCAGTTTATGAGTGATCAAAAAGCTTTGGCAGTTAACTTGGCAGGAAGCTGTGATATTTCGGAATGATAAAAAAGCTTCAGTTTTCCGATCTAGTGAAACAAACTTCAAACAGAGCAGATGAATTACCAAATTTAAATGTTCCAGTGACCACAGATGCTTCAGAGCTTCTTAGAAGCTTTTTTCGCATTGCAGTATACCTTTCAGATAGTTTGGCTCGTATGTGTACTGTTTCTTCTCACTAGGATAATCTTGGTCCTCCATTACACTTTGTTTGGCCGACATGACTGATGCTCTGCAAAAGCAGGAGGCGGAATGCGACTCGACTGACTGTTTGGCCTGGACATTTATGAAGAGAAGTTGGAACCTCTTTAGTACCATCAAGAGAAAGACAAAAAATACGTACTTGAACAATGAATTTGAATGCTACTGCGGAGCATGCGCAAAATGAAAAAAATGGAGGCCAACTAAAAATTAGTACGTGTCCAGTCTTGTGTGATCTGGTCCTTCCCTGTCAAATTAGGATGTGTGTAGTCATGGTGTGGTCTGTGAACCTATGAGTAAATACGCATAGACCCATTTATGATGTTAATTGGGGAGGAAATGCAGAGCCGAGTACTCTGGTTACAGATGACTCCTATAAAAAGATAGGAATAGCCTTCGGGCTTGGTGTATAGCCACATGCTTGAAGTATTCAGCCACCTCCGTTCCTTTTGCCTTATAAATGTACAACAAAGTTAAGTCAGCAGACAGAGAGCGAGAGATGGAACTGCACTAAGAAAAAAAAATTGGGAATAGAAGGCGTCAGGAACTGTATCTGGAAGGTTGAAAGCATGGACCAAAACTAGAGGGGATGTAATCTTCCCAAGACTTGAAGTCAAAGTGGCTTTAGCTGCACTGTGTCAAGTTTAGTTTTTTTTAGCCTTCCGACTTGATGTATTTGTTGTCATCCACTTGCTTCAGGTGTTCGGCCACCTCTTCTCCTTTTGCCTTATATACAGGCACACAAATCAAGTCCGGAGTCCGGAGACTTATCGCAAAAAAAAAAAAAAAAAAAAAAAAATCAAGTCCGGAGACAGAGTGGAGATGGGGAATTGTATACTGACAAATGAAGCAGATAGAAATTATGGAAGGTGTCGGGAACTGTATCTTGTCACATGAAAATCATGGAGCAGTACTAGGGGGGATGTAATCTTCACATGAATTCAAGTGGCTCGACCTGTGCTCAGTCTTTTCCTAGATCGAATTGTTCCATAGTTGCACTGACTTGTGATTTCTCAGGGTGGTGAGATGGAACATTACAGACTAGAACAAGTTATACAGTGTGGGTTCAGTAGTATTATTAATTGTGTACATTAGATAGTTGGTACCACGTCAATGTCCAACCCTGGTCCATTTTCTGCAGAGTTGGCATGTGTCGTTACAATATGGGTTCCAAACACTAACGAAGTTTGTAATGGTATTATGAATTGTATTAGGCACAGAAACCATCTATATCCTTAGATAATCATGTATAAGCACAACATAACTTGTTGGAATTAATGTTTTAAGTCTCCAGCTATTTGCTGTCGCTGTAATGGAAGATAGCATGTCACCAACAAGGACACTAGAGGAGATGAATTCACAAGTTTAGTGCCTTAACGATTGCTGTGATCTCAGATGCTGAGCTTCTTAAAGCTTCCATTACATAACAACTTTTTTCACTTGATAATTTTGGGCGCCCATTGGACTTTGTTTGACAGTCATGATTAATTGGTGTGCTGTGACTGACGTTGCATCTTTATTATTATCAAGAAAAAGAAGAATAAGAGTTTATTTGTCATGAGACGTTGCACCATCTTTATTATTGTCAAGAAAAGAAGGAAAAGAGTTCATGTCCAAAAAATGAAAAAAAAAGGATGTGTCCCTCATCAATCAATCTGAAACCATCTCCTCAACATATAGGGGCCACCTTAAAAGATCCATGTGGTCTGGTGCCTCCCAGTAGTGGTGCATGTATCAGTAGTACGCACAAATCCATTTATAAAGTTGATAGGGATGAAATGCCCTGTATAAAAAGTGGTGCATGTATCAGTAGTCTGGACTGTCCTTGTTATAGATGACTCCTATAAAATACACATATAGCTTTCCTTTTTTTTTCGAACCTGACACATAGCAATCCCAGTTGATATATATCAATGTTATCCAATTTTTGAGCCACCTCTGATCCTTGTGCTTCTTATTTGGGCGCACACTACTGAAACAAAGAGATCTACCAAATAATAAACCACATGGAAATAGAAGGCATCAGGGAACTGTATCTTCCCATCAGTTCAAGTCGATCTAGCTGCCCTGACTGGCGACTATGCTAGTTTAATGGAAACTCAACGCATTAGGAATGGCATTGCCACATCATGTTGTCCTGCTAGAATAGAACCAGTGAAGATGTAATGTTCCCCGCATTCCAGAACGCTCATCGATCCTCCTGGGCTGACTCATCACATCATTTGTCAGCGTGGTGTTTTGCTGTGCTAGCTGCGATCTTCCATCATAATATTCTCACGGATTGATCATACATGGAGGAAGTGGATGAGACTACGAGGCATCACTATGGTGAGACTATGATTTGAATGATGAGATATAGCTGTGAAAGTGAACCGAAGTAGCTCGTGTCCAGACAATTTGCTATTGCTTATGCAGAGACTGGAGAAGCATGACTATGGTGTGACTATGATTCTAACAATAATAATGGAAATCATACAAAGATTCAGGTGGGAATCGTTGTGTTATTATGCAAAAAGTTTCCACAGCAATGGTCCGGTGACCTGCTTCAGAGCTTGATGGAGTTTCGTGGCTTAACAGCACCTATTTTCAGATGGTTTTGGTCGTACATGTTACCATTTTTCTCACTAGATTAACTCTAGGCGTTTATCACACTTTACTTGGCTGACATGACTGATGGCATAACGACATTTTATAAATACGCATATATATATATCCTTCCCACTTGATGTAGTGTTGTCCACATGCTTCAAGTGTTGAGCAACCTCCATTCCTACCATATTTGCGGCCTATTTGGATAAACATAGCTCTTGTTGAGGATAAAAAGTTTGCCCACCAATTAACTCTTGTAGCTGGCTAAAAAGTGTAGATCTAATTTTAGATAATTTGTAGCTGGCTACCAGTTAAATTTCATATCTTCTTGTGCCATTCTTCTTGCTTTACTCTGTTGTTTTATACAACGTATGAAAGACTGTACACATCTGTTAGCTGGAATTCGTTTTTAGGCCTTCATCATATATAGGATATATGAAGAATGATGAATCTTGAGGTTTCCTGAGTTTGTGATGTTTCTGTGCATATTTCACTAGCTTTATTCTGTTGTCTAAGCCGCAGCTATAACCGGCTATAGCATTTCATAGGATCATAGCTGCTGACAAATATCATGGCTTCACAAATGACGTCCTCCAATCTCACAAGCGGGTGGTTGTCCAGGAGATCATTCCCATGCGCGGCAGCCGCTGGGCAAAGACAATCGAGTGCCAGTAAGCGTGCTCATGTCGGGCTTCTAGATTTTCGTAGCAGATTTGTTTCTTCTTAGTTTACATCTTTTTCTGCACCACCGTTTCAGCCGGTGCCCTGTGTTAGTGTTTTTACTTACGTCATCTCCCGGCAGCTCGCTATGGGAATTGACGCAAGTTGTGTTTGAACTATCCCACTTCTCTTCATGAAGCACAAGCTAAGCTTGCTTTGAAAAAAAAAGAAACATGACACGAAGTAGCTTAAACTGCCATTGTAAAGTGAAAACCATTGTTGGAAAAGTGGATGCGATGGCCTTCCATGCAAGGATTAATTTGATGAAATGGTGAATTACACGCATGTCAACTTGTACACGACCAAAGCCATCATTTTTTAGTTGTTTCAACCAGACCTCGGTGCTTGTGTGTACAGAAAATACCATTCATCCCCATCCATGGTCAGCCTTTTATTCAAATTGAGTCACGTCCAGCTTGCGAATAGTAATTGGAGTAAGTCTAATTTTAACATCTTTCGTGAACAAGCCATCCTAACGATGCTTGTGATTGTGGAAAAATATATGTGACTTTTATTTCTGATTAAGCACACCAGCCAAAGACATGAAAATAAACAAAATCCTGTTCGATTCATCTTTTTCCTCACGTCATCCATATATAGTCATTTATATTTGAGATCCCGTTTTATGAGATGATTGTTGGTGCTTGAACACACAAATGTGATAAACTTTTAATACTACGCATGTATCTTAGAAGGCACCAGTTGGTACTAATGATGAGGAAAGCATACATGTGTTCTGGTACATGTGCACCTTAAAGAATGACACTTACAAATGACATATATAATCTTCCCAAATGATGTATTCTCATCCCCACATGTTTGTTTTGTGGAGCCACCTACATTTCTTATGCCTTATTTAGATGCACATCAAATAGAAGGCGTCAGCACCTGATTCTCCTCATCTGAGAAGGGTATATCTACACGTGCAATGGACCAAAACGTGCAAGCCATTGGTGTTCTGGATGCCTAAATGTTGATCACATGTGTGCCTACTCTGCTGCTGTTCTGTAGTCACGATCATGCAGATGCACGATTTCCCTGATGATCAGCTTCTCAAGGTTCGAAAAGTACCTGTCCATGAACCTGCAGTTGAAAATTTTCCCGATATTCCAAGTGGAGGGAGAGGAAGCATCGTCTAGCACGGACCAGAACCATGATCAGGATGCCCAAACGACATTGGCATGTGGGCATGAGACAAGAAGGCAAGCCATACAATGCTTCTCTATGTGGTGCATCGGGCTCGGAGCCTGCGACCTTCCTGTTGCCTTGTGACGCGACAGGGCCAACGTCTCCATACTGAATTGGGGTGTATTTTTTCGCAAATAATACAGATAAAGACAAAGATGATGCGAGATAACATGCTGTACAAGCCCTAAGCATGGAACCAACAAAATTTTGCCATACTTCTATAATGTAGAGATTCATTATATGTTGTTGCAGATCTAGGTTAGGCTCCTGCTAACACAATTTGCATGTCGACTTTTAACTTTTTTTTCACAAATAGTGAGTAGCCCATTTCATGATGACTTGGCGGATCGATCAGAATGTATGCCAGATCTTGCTAGTCCTTCGAGAGAGTACTCGATAGGTTAACATTAAAGCATCGTGTTGGAGGTGCTAAGCAATCCGTGGTTATAAAACGTATGGAAACACGGCATAAAAATTACTAGGACCTTAATGACTTTTGGATTTTCTCAATACTTTGTGACTTCGCCAAGCTTTCAGCTGAGAAGTGAAAGCAGTCCAAAACCTCACTACCAGAAGCTTTGTCAAGCTCTCAAGGCATCTGGAAGCCGTGCAAGGTACATCACTTTCCAAAAAACTCCAAATCCCAAGAAGCTTTGCTAGTTTGGAATGCTCATGAAGTTTCAGCTTTCCGATCTAGGCAAGTGCCAAAGATTCCCTGTCATATCAAATCCTTTGTGCTATGCTTGGAGCTTCAAATGTAGGTGAGCAAAATAACTAATTGCACAGTTTCGATTTACTCTGTGAGGCAAAACATTTAAGCCTTGTTAACCCATGATAGGACAACAATTACCAAAAAAACCAATAGTGCTACAATGCACTTTTCAGGCACTTGCCAAAGTTTGGCAGAAACTAAACACAGCGCTAGAAATAAACTTCAAATAGAGCACGTAATTCGAGATGTTTGGTTCCTGGGACCTCATAACAGTGGCTTGCCAAAGTTTTCATAGCTTCTTGAAGCTTCTTCGAATAACAGTGACTAGTAAGTGTGACAGGAAATCATTACTGTTCGCTATGGCTATGCTGATATGACTAAGGCACTGCAAAAGCCAGAGGCGTTGTCCTGCACATTCATTACAATTTATTTTTTTACAACCAATGAAAGCTGAGACAAAAAATAAAATACAAGAACAAGAAATAGAGCCAGCTAACAATTAATCGTGACCAAATGCAGAGGGTTGTCCCAACTGTTCTTTGTCAGAGAGACTCCTATAAAAGACACATGTAGCCTCCACACTTTATGTATATAATATCCATTGCCATCCACAGTTTTCAAGTGTTGAGCCGCATCCATTCCTTGTACGCATATGCAAATAGAAGGCACCAGGAAATGTATCCCCTCGGGTGTTAGTGTGGAGCAGAACAAGTGGGGATGTAATATTCCCATCATCAGCTCAAGCGGCACCGACTGGCGGCGTGCTACAACTGCAGCTAGGCTCACCAGAGCTGAAAGTTCCAGTACTCTGATTACTGGGCCTGAGTGGGCGTCAATCATAGGCTGTAGCTGCAGCTGTGCTGTGGGAATTAGGTTCCAGCATATACCAAATGTATTAAAGGGATTCATGCTAGACTTGCTAAGCATTCTGTACTTACGAAATTTACGGAACACCACCTCAGATGCTTCAGAGCTTCTTGATGCTTCTTTGCATAATGGCACTCCTTTCAGATGTTTTGGCTTGTAAGTAATGTGCAGTGCAAAAGCAGGAGGTGCAGGTGTCCTTGACATTTATCAGGAGTTGCCAACCTGGACATTCATTACACTTTTATTTTTTACATTCATTGAAAGCTAGTCTAAGAAATAAAATACAAGAACAGGAAAGAGAGGCCTACTAAAAATTAATCGGGAGCAAATGCCGAGGAGGGTGTCTGTACTGTTCCTTGTGAGAGATGACTCCTATAAAAGACACATATGGCCATCGACTTTATGTATATATCCATTGTCATCCACAAGCTTTGAGTGCTGAGCCAGCTACATTCCTTCTAACCATATAGAAATAGAAGGCATCAGGAAATGTATCTGATCGGGTGAAAAGCTTGCAGCAGAACTAATGGGGATGAAATCTGTCCATCAGCTCAAATTGCCCTGACTGGCGACGTGTTACAACCGTTGCTGGTCACCATGTCTCTGATGCTAAATCTGGACCAGCTGATTCTGATTGGATGATTGTAGGCTGGAGCTGCAGCTGTGTTGCGGGAATCACGTTCTGGCATAAACCAAATGCATTAAAGGAAGAGACACATGGGAAAGAGGGTAACAACAAACAAGATTACAGAATCCTAAAGTAAGCTGGCGTCTACTTCCCAGTTGGGTATCTATTCTTCCTTCTCCCGCGATCTTCCACGATCTCTATCCCTAACATGAGGTTAATACTTCGGTGTTTTGGCCCCCCAGTAGGGAGCATGGGCATGTGCGCAGTCTGCGTCTACGTCTTTTGGGTGGTTCCACTGACTTTCGATTTCATAAAATCAATGTGTGGTGCTCCAACGATGTGGTATTTGCACAAGGGGTTCGAGTATGTGCGACAACAAAGCATGGAGGGTCTTCTACCGAGGGCGAGGATACTGGTTCTAGTTCTTTAGTGGAGCAAGCAAAGTATCGCCTCTAATGTTGGGCATGTGACGTTGATCAATAGATATAGTTGGTACCATGTCAATGTCTAATCCAATTCGTCCTTTGTTCTGCTGCGTCGGCTCTCATGCTCCAGGAGGCCAGAAGGCCATGGCCACGGCCGAGCCAGCCGATCACCAGCAGACGTCCAGCCAAATTGCCGCAACAAGTGCATAGGCCATAGCATCAGTCCAGCCAAATCACCGTTTTGGTCGTTCAGAACAGTCAAGGATTTGTCGTTTACGTGGGAATTACATAGGCCATACCTTCAGTTGTGCCGTGGGAGTTGCATTCTGGCACAAGCCAAAACAGACAGAGAAACGTGGGAATCATGTTTTGGCGTAGGCCGAACAAATCTGTCCTCCTATTTGCCCTGTTATGTGTATGTGCTCCTTCTCCCGACCTTCCCCCAATCTCTATACCTAACATGGGTTGTCTGACATGGTGCGCTGCAAAAGCAGGACAAAACAGAATGCTAGACCCAACTAACTATTTGGCATGAACATTTAATTATCAAGAGATGTTGCAGTCCTTATTATCATCTAAAAGAGAATAGAGATGTTGCATACACCCTCCATCCGGTTATAATTGCACGTGTAGGTCCATGCACGAATACTAAGGGCACGGTAAAATTACAATAATACCCTTGAGTCTGACACCCTCTGAGCTCATAGACTCCCTGAGAACCGTCTAGAGGACGTCCGTTTTCCCTTTATTGAATTAACAATTAACAAATACTTGAACGAGTGGCCAGGAAGAGTTGCAAGGATTTGTTTCTCGTTTTTTAATTTCTGTTACCTCCTGCCTCTGTCAAAACTCAGAGTCTGTAGGTACGCCTATCCGCAACTCAAAGCCAAAACTCCGACGGAGGGAGTAATTTTTACTAGCACCAGATGTTTTGAAAGCTACACTTGAACATCTTAAAACAAAAAGAAAATTGGCCTAGCAAAAAAAATATCTAAAAACATCTTAAACACGGACAAACCACAGTAGCACCCCTGTGGTCCGGACCCTCTGTCTCAAATGCACGTGGCCGGCCGGTGGTCATGTGGTGTCCATGCCTATCAGTAGTAGGCATAAACCCATTTATTTATGAAGTTAACAGGGGAGAAAATGCAGAGCAGTGTAGTCTGGACTGTTCTTTTTAGAGATGATTCCTATAAAAGAAACATATAGCCTTCCCACTTGATGTATCTGTTGTTATCCACATTGTTCAAGTATTGAGGCACCTCCGTTTCCTCTGCATTATTTAGACACACAATAATGAATTGGGTGACAGAGGGTGAGAGTTGCAACTGGATACTTGCAAATAAAGCATATGGAAATAGAAGGTGTCAGGAAATGTATTTCCTAATGTACGAGGCACATCTGAGGGACGCCACAACCACTGGCGGTCGAATCCAGACGGCCGCAAGCTCCGCCTTGCCCTGGTCCGCAAGCATGTCAGGGCCTCAAGATCTGCGCCTAGTCGGGGATGGGGGCCGCCTTTCTTCCCCAATATGGCGCTAGGGAACATATATTTGGGTTTCTCACCTTATATAAGAGCCCAAAATATGTGCCCCTACCGGTCCGCGTGCATGGTTTCTAATATGGTTGGAATCACACTCTTACTAATAATAATGTACCTTATGTCTAAATTTTTATTTGAAAATTATTAGGACATGTACGATCAATCTCACAGGGGGGCTTGCCTCGATTTTTCTCTTCGCCAGACTCCACTCATGTGGGAGCCTCCAACACTGGGTCTGTATCTTATTTTCAATATAGACTTAATGTACATTAGTATTGGTAAGAGTACGATTCCAACAATATTAGAAACCATGCACAAACTCAAATCTTAATCGTGGTGGTAGGGCACGTCCTCTTTGCAGATCTTTACATAAAGTGAGGAGCCAAGAAATATCTTCCGTACTTCAATATTAGAGGAGAGAAAATTGTAGTTCTATATTAGGCTTCTGCTAACACAACTGAGTGTACCATTTCCTACCACTTTGAGGGTCCACAGCATTATTCTTTGCAGGTCCATTAAGGTTAGCCTATGGGCTAACACAGAGGATTCATCTCGGAGATGCCGAGCCATTGATGCTTTAGGACCTTATAGAAACTCTTCAGAAGGAAAATACCCGGAACCTTAATGATTTTGCAATCTGGTCAAAACTGTGTGTGTCATCCACATGCTTTCAGTTCAGAAGTGAGAACCATCCATAAGCTACGTACAAGAAGCTTTGCCATGCTCATGGGGCATTTCCAAGCTTTGGTAGTTAGCAATGCTGGAAGCTGTGATACATTGGATTGATCAAGATGCTTATGTTTTCCGATATGTAGAAACAAACTTCAAACAGAGCAGATGAATTATCAAGTTTAATCCCACAACAGATGGTTTCAGAGCTTCTTGAAACTTTTTCCCATTGCAGATACTTTGTCTTGTATGTATTACTGTTTTTTTTCACTAGGATAATTTTGGGTATCAATTAGACTTGTTTGGCCAACATGACTGATACACTCTCTGTTTGGCCTGGACTTTTATGAAGAGACGTTGCAGCCTCTTTATTATCATCCAGGTAAAAACATGCCAAATAAAAATTAGTACGAGTGCAGTTTAGTTTACACCCCATATGATCCGGTCCCTCCCTATCAAATTAGGACGTCTGTAGTTATATATGGTGTGGTGTTCGAACCTATCAGTAAATAACGCATAGACCCATTTATGATGCTAATGGGGAGGAATGCAGACCGGAGTACTTTGCCTAGAGATGACTCCTATAAAAGATAGGAATAGCCTTCGGGCTTGGTGTATAGTCATCCACATGCTTGAAGTGTTCGGCCACCTCCTTTCCTTCTGCCTTATATAAATGCACACAAATTAGGTCAGTAGACAGAGAGCGAGAGATAGAACTGCACACTAAAGAATAAAGCAAATGGAAATAGAGGGCATCAAGAACTGCATCACCAGATCAATCGAGAGATTTTGTAGAATAATCTGTGGGGTTGTGTCACAGACTCTTGATATATCATATCAACCATCCTCTTTGTTTAAACCGCTAGTCATGAGCTGGCTCAAGACATGCGGGGCAGTCTTACAGTGGTAGCTGTTTTGGCCACGTGGTAATAATAGTCTGCGACAACCAATCTGTGCTCTGCGTCACTGAACAATGTATGTACTCGGGTGCAGATAGAGGTCCCCTGTAATTGTGCTTGCTGCTGCTCCTTGTTCAGGTTAGTGCGTGGCTTTCAACATTTGTGGTACACTGTCATTGACTCATTGTGACGTTCGCCTGTATCCTGTGCAGGCAAACCTGGAGTCGTTTCGTTATCTAGTTCGAGTCTGCCAACTGGAACATGTTGAATGCCCTCCTGTGGAATATGTCATTCAACCAGTAAGCCAGCTTTAATGTCATTCTCACGTATTGACCATACATGGCTTATCTAAGAGAGGTTTGAATGATGAGATACAGCAGTGAAAGTGAACCAAAGTCCTAGTTAGATTGCTGGTGTCCAAACAATTTGGTATTGCTTATGCAGAGACTGAAGAAGCATGAGTATCCTGTGACTATGATTCTAACATAATGGAAATCATACAAAGATTCAGGTGTGAATTGTTGTGCTATTATGCAAAAAGTTTTCACGACAATGGTCCAGTGACCTGCTTCAAAGCTTGTTGGAGTTTAGTGGCTTAGCAACACGTATTTCCAATTGTTTTTGGTCGTACATGTTACCATGTTTTCTCACACCTATTTCAAATAGCTATAGCGCAGCTATAGTGATGCCATATAGCATTTTTATAAAAAAAAAAATGAAAAACACCAATATTCAAAGCCAAAAACATGAAAAATATAAAATTTGATGAACATAAATATGTTTCTAAGGTTTGATAAGTCTAAATAATATTACAACATGACATTACAACATGGTTCATGAAAGTTAGGTTGTCCAAAATATCAAATTAGTAGCAAATGATAACTGATAAGTAGGAAATACCAATTAAATTTCATCAAATTAATACAAAATTGTAAAAACCTAAACCCCAAAATATAAAATTAATAACAAATTAGTATGAAATTATCATACCCTAAACCGCAAAATATCAATTTAGTAGCAAATGAGTATGAAATTGTCACAACGGAAAAAAAAGAGGAATAGCTTAGTGTTGTTCCTCTCGCACAGCTAAAAGCTAGCTATTTTTTCAGGGTTTCTCGCTAGTATAACTCTAAGAATAACTTGACCAAGCCAATCTAACGATGCTTGTGGTAGCACAAAAAAAAAAACACAATCCTGTTTGATTCATCTTTTTTCCTCAGCCATATATAGTCATGTACGAATCCCGTTTTAAGAGATGACATAAATGTGAGGCTTTTAATACTAGATATATGTATCCGTAGGAGGCACCAGTAGGTACTATTGACGAGGAATCTTACTGGTGTGGGGGTAAACTTGCACATTCGTATGAACCAGTCAGCTCTTGTTAAAGAATGACACTTATAAATGACACAAATAATCTTCCCGAACAATGTATCTATTCACATCCCCAAGTTCGCTTTGTACGTAGAACCACCTACATTTCTTCTGCCTTATTTAGATGCACACAGAACAAGTTGGCAGGTGAGAGAAATGCTACTGCATACTAATAACAAACAAAGCATGGAAATAGAAGACATCTGGATCTGAATATCCGTATCTGATAAGGGTATATCTACGCATAATGGCCCAAGATGTGCAAGCCATTGATGTTCTGGGCGCCTAAATGTTGGTCACCAGTGTGTGCCTACTCTGCGTCTACTGCTGTTCTGTAATCATGCTGATGCACGATTTCCCCGATGATTAGGTCCTCATGGTAGGAAAACTGTCTATGTTCCTGTAGTTGAGCAAAATTTTGCTGATATTCAAGTATAGGAGGAAGAGGGAACATCATCTTGCACGGACCAAGAGACAGAGAACCATATGCCGTTGAGACGAGAAGGGAAGGTGTATGACGCTACTCCATGTGCTGCTTGAACCTTTTCATCGCCTTGTGCGGTGACAGGGCCATCATCACCAAACCAAGCTGAGGTGTATTTTTGCAAAGAACAAAGACATGGACAAGGCGAGATGACGTGCTCTCCATGTCCTAAGCAAGGAACCAAGAAAAAATTCCATAATTTGCATGGCTTATGCTAACACAAATTGCATGTCAACTTTTAACGCTGTCACATATAATGACTAACCCCTTATGTGAGGACTTTGGTGGATCCAGCAGAAACTCAGATGTCGGCAGATCTTGGCAGTCATTCGAGAGAGCAGTCGCCAAGTTAAAATTAAAGCAAAGGATTCATCTGGGCTGTTAAGCAATCCATGCTTGTGAATTTTGGGAACACCAACGTTGCTATGCTGAAACTCAGATCGATGCATCAGATCTAATTGAATTTTCATCACATAACCGCAGTCCTTTCTGATGTTTTGGCTTGTAAGTGTTACAGGATTTTTCAACTGGATAATTATAGGCATTGATTAGACATTGCTATGCTGAAATGATGACTAATGCACTGCAAAAGCAGGAGGTGGTTGTACTGGGCATTTACCAGGAGTTGGTGGCCTAGACATTCATTACACATTGTCTGGACTGTTCTTCTGAGAGATAACTCCTATAAAAGAAACAATGTAGCCTTCCCACTTTGTGTATATATCCATTGTCATCCACATGGATTGCTGAGCCAGCTTCATTCTTTCTACCCATTTGGAAATAGAAGGCGTCAGGAAATTTATCTCCCCGGGTGAAAAGCGTGGAGCGAACGAGTGGCGATGTAATCTTTCCATCAATTCAAGTTGCCCTGATGGGCGACATGTTACCACCGCTGCTGGTAACCATGTCTCTCGTACTTGAATCTCGACCACCTGATCCTAATTGAATGACTGTAGCGTCACACACGAAAAAGCATGGAGGGTCTTCTCTTTGTGGGTCACCGGATATTGGTTCTCGTTCTTCATCGGAGTAAGCAAAGCATCACCGTGATGTTTGCGCATGTGAATGGTGAGGTGTGAGTGGCCACAAATAACCTAGGGCAATGGTGCTACGGTGAACAATAGATAGTTGATACAGTCTCAATGTCCAATCTTGTTCTATGTTCTGCAGTGTCGGGACGTCGGCTAATGCTCTAGGGAGCCAGAAGGCCATGGTCGAGGCCGAGCCAACTGATCACCATGTGGATTCCCAGCCAAATTACCACAAATGAGTGTGGGAGGCCGAACCAGAAGGCCACGCGTCGCCCTACCCAATTTTTTCCCTTGACCTCTAGGCAGCAATGATGGTGGCACCGACAACCATGATGAACCATGTGCCAAGTCGACCTTGACATTTAGGTCTGGGTTACAGAAATGCAGGCCAAGCTTCAAGGGGCGTCCGCTCCACCAAGTTTAGTGGATTGACATTCACTGGCTCTCATGAGAGTGCCGTGTAAGTTGACAAGCTTGTCCCACCAGCTGCTGTGGTGCATGTTTTCTTCTCATCAAATGTTGCTCCTTTGGTATCAGATTCATTGCAACGCATGCAAGATTGTTTAATTTTCACCTCTTTGCTTCGTAAAGCCATCATGATCCTTTTGTCTTCTGAGAAAAAAAAAAATCTGTGATTATGCCAATTTAGAATGTATAAATAAAAAGCTTGTTTGATGGAAACTGAGGTCAAGCAATCAAACACTAAATGATTCATGTGTTATAATCACCAATATGTCAATATGAGGTACCACCTTAAGAGATGATGATTGCACACTTAAACTATGTGCTCTGCTGATAGCACCTCTTGTTACTATTTTTGAATTATGACTTGCTTAAATTCAAATTCCAGTCTCATGTACTATGGGGGAGTGAAAGATTTTACTTCCAAATTATTATAGATATGCAGTTACCGCTAGTTATTACGCCCATGCCTCCAACCTCTTTTTAAATAATTGCCTTCTTGTAAAAGATGCATCTTCCACCTGTTTTCATTATTGTATCCCCACCTTAGCCTTTTCAGTTCACTTAGTTATGGAACACTCAGGAGATTGCAACATGCAGCTAGTGACATGTAGTTTTAGTGGAAACATGGGAATAGAAGGCAGCAGGAACTGCATCACCTGATTTAGTCTAAGTAGAAGACAGGTAATGGGAGCATAATGTTTCTCTCTGTTCAGACTTCAGACCACTCATCCAGGGTTTACATAAAACAAGTGACAGCTGCGAACTGCCTCCATCCATCTTCTTGGCATGTCCTTCATGTACGGTTATGAACAGGTTAGCATCATTGCAGAAACAAGGTGTGCATTATCCCAGTAGGCAAGCTCCACTTTCATACGTACTGGCCTCTCCAAATAGTCAAACATGGATGAGGAAAAAGATGAAAATGTTGAGACAGAGCTGTGCAGAGTACATCTATGCTTAATTGCTTGAATTGCACGTTTCAAAAAAAATTGCCATTGCTTACGTAGACTTATCAAGACACATGAGTAACCAATTTCCTATGACATCGAGCATCCGCAAAAACTTTGACAGAAACTTTAATATATGCTTAAGCAGCATATATTAACTCTTCCAAAAAATTATGAGCACCTTAATGATTTTTGGGATCTTGTCAAAACCACATGTCTTCTGCAAGAATTCAGTTTAAAAGTGAGAACCATCAAACAACTACATACAATCTCCATGCTTTAGTTGATATGAATAGTAGGGCGAAGCAAAATGCTAGACTGTTTGTTGTAGACATTTACCAAGAGACGTTGCAGACTCTTTATTAAACATCAAGAAACCAATAGATACATTGCACACATCAAGGAGGAGGCCGCCGGGTGAGCGGCGGCGGGCTACAGAGACCCGGCGTTACTCATGGAGTCGGCGCTACAAGCCCAGTAGCAGGCTATATCTTGTACCAGTCGCACATTAGTCTCCTTTTAAGATACACCAGTCCTGCATCGCCGTTTAAGCCGGCGACATTTGTATGTGTGTTTTGTGCGCGGGGGCCAAATATTTTGGCTAAAGCGTACAACGTGTAAAAATCTAACTTCCCTTAATACAATATGTGCACAAGTGCACGCTTTCAAAAAAAAAAAAAATAGATACATTGCAGACTCTTCATTATCGTCAGTTGATGTGAAAGCTCCTCTGAGAACCATAAACAAGCAAAATAGGACAAGTGAAAAAAAATTATCATATCAGCCCTGTGGTTCGGTCTCATTGCCTCAGATTTGCACATGTGCACAGTGGTCGTGTCGTGTCTACACCTATTAGTAATATTCGTAAACCTATTTATTCATGAATTAATGTGGAGGAGATGAAGAGCAATGTAGTTTGGACTATTCTTGTTAGAGATAATTGCTACGAAGAGAAAGACGCATGTAGCCCTCCCATTTGATGTATCTATTGTCAGCCACCACCATTCCCTCTGCCTTCTTTAGTCGCACACAAATGAAAATGGGAGTCTGAGAGCGAGAGATGCAACTATAGAATAACAAATAAAGCATGTTGAAATAGAAGGCATCAGAAACTGTATCTCGTTAATTGAAAAGGATGGAGCAGGACTAGATGGGATGTAATCTACCGCTAGTATATTTTTTTAGATAAAGGAGATATGAATTGGGCTTCATCTACTCACGAAACATGGTTTGGATGACATGGCTGACACGCTGCAAAAGCATGGCGAAGCAGGATGCTAGACTGTTCGGCATGGACATTTACCAAGAGACATTGTAGACTCTTTATTATCATCTTGAAAAGAACAGAGACACTGCAGACTCTTTATTATCATCAAGAAAAGAATGGAGATATTCCGGACTCTAGATTTTAGTATAATGTGAGTTTTCTGATCTAGATACAAACTTCTAAGAGAACACATAATTTGACATGTTTCGAGAACAAGGTTCCTGTGACCTTAGATGGTTTTCCTGAAACTGCTTCTTGGCAAAACAGCACTGCTTCCAGATGTTCTAGCCTTGTATGCATTGCAGGTTTTTGTCACATCTATAACTCTGGGCATTCATTACACTTTGTTACGCTGAGATGACTAATGCACTGCAAAAGCAGGAGGTGGTGGCATGCTTGTCTCAGCTGACTATTTATAGATTCATAAGATACACTGCAGGCTCTCTATTAGAGGCCAGCTAAAAATTAACAGGGAGGAAATATAGAGTAAGGTAGCATGGACTGTTCTTATTACTTGTCAGAGATCACTCCAATAAAAGGCGTCTATAGCCTTCCCACTTGATGTATCTATTGTCATCCACATGCTTCGAGTGTTGAGCTACCTCCATTCCTTCTACCTTACTTAGGGGCACACTAATGAAGCCTGGGGATTGAGGTCAAAAGATGCAATTGTATACTAACAAATATATGTACAAACATGGAAATAGAAGGCGCCAGGAACTGGATCTCTATGGGTGAAAAGCATGGAGCTGAACTAGTGGATCTCCATCACTTCTATTTGATCTACCTTCCCCGACTGGTGACGTGGTATGACTTACACCGCTGCTGGTGACCATTTCTCTGAAGCTGAACCCAAACCATTACAACAGAAAGGGCTGAAGACTGTAGGTGGTCTGGCATGCGGAGATACAGATGCACCAGAGCCAAAACACACAGTGACTGCACTAGGCGTCTGAGTACTTTGATAGTCTGATCGGTGGGCCCAAGTAGTCGTGATTCATAGGCCGTAGATGGAGCTGTGCTGTGGGAATCGCATTCTTCCATAAGCCAAGTATAATAAAACAGATATGTCCCCCAATCTCTATATCTAACATGTTTTGGCTGACATGACTGATGCGCTGCAAAAGAAGGACAAAGCAGAATGATAGACCCAACTAACTGTTTGGTGTGGACATCTATCAAGGCATGTTGCAGAGTCCTTATTATCATCTAAAAAAATAGAGATGTTGCATAATTTTTGTTACCATCGGTTGTTTTGAAAGCTACTCTTGAAGATCTTAACCCAGAAAAATTGTCCTAGTAAAAAAAATGCCTAGAGCGTGGGCAGATGCATCCTGTAAAAAAACATCTTAAACCGGGACAAACCACAGTAGCACCCCACGGACCCTCTGTCTCAAATGCACGTGGGCAGTGGTGATGTGGTGTCCGTGCCTATCAGTAATAGGCATAAACACATTTATTTATGAAGTTAACGGGGGAGGAAATGCGGAGCAGTGGTCTGGACTGTTCTTGTTAGAGATGATTCCTATAAAAGAAACATATAGCCTTCCTACTTTTTCAAGTGTAGAGCCACCTCCATTCACTCTGCATTATTGAATCGGGAGACAGAAGGTGTGGATACTAGAAAACAGAGCTTATGGATATAGAAGGTGCCACAACTGTATTTCCTTATGCTGTTAATACATAGAGTTTTGAATGTGTTAGTTAGAGGTCGCACTTGGTCGCCACGACCTGCATTCGTGTGCTCCGAGTGCATGCGGTTGTAACTTGTATTTTAAATATTAAGAGGTGCAGTACAAATGTTGTTGGCTCCTATTCCTCTCCTCCACATGTGCAGTGGATGTGTACTGCTGTTCCATTGTCACAGTGACTTGTCATTTATAGGTTTCCACAACTCCGATGCAATTCATAAAAATCGTGTCAATTCCAATACACATGGAGAGCATGGATATCTAAGCTAGTGTAATTATGTTTGAGCACAACACACATGGCTACTCGCATCTCTTGTTACGTCTGACACTCGACAAATGTTTGTTTTTGTTGCGGAGTGTCAAATTTTTGACACTCGGCAGATCTCCTTAGTTGAGTGCCCGATTTTTGACACTCGGCAAACCACCTTTGCCAAGACTTTTTTTTGCGCAGGTCAGCAACTATTTCTTCTACATGGCCAGTCATTTTTTGGTGGTTTGAACTTTAAATACTGAGAACAGAAGTATGTAATTCATCCCCATGCTTGTCGACTTGTTATTCCAACACTACTGGAAACTCAAATTGCCTTCTCGAGCAAAACCGACAGGAAATAGAAAAAAAACCAACAAAATTCAAAACATTAGTTTCGCTGTCGTTCCACCGCCAAAAATAAAGTGACAGGAAAATACATCTAGTTGTAGCTTGTTAAAAAGTCACTATAATGAGTTAATTTTCACCTGTTTGCGTGATAAAGCTAGCATCATGCTTGTCTTTAAAAAAACAATTATGACTTGGTACCAGATAAACCCAAGTATGAAAATTGTGATACTATATACGATACAAAAACTAGTTTCAAGGAAACTGAGCTCAATGTTATCCAGGTGAGAACAGTAGCAAGATACTATCTACGACACATAAACTTGTTTCAAGGAAACTGAGCTCAATATTATGAGCTACCATTTCTAGAGATGAAGAGTGTGCACACTGAAACCACAGTATCTGCAGAAGGTACTGAAGAACAATTTCACCTGCTCAGATTTAAATTCGGCTCCCATGTTTTATGATGATGAAAGGTTATATATGCGTAGATACAATAATTATGCTCATGTGTTTCTTTTATGGCACATTGTGAGCTCTAGCTGTCAGTAGTAAATATAAACCCATCTATACTGCACGGTAGTCACCAACCACTTCTTGTTAAACAATTACTCTATTATATAAGACACATCTTACATCTGGTTGTGTTTCAGGTATTCCAGCTGATCCTTTTCCTTTCACTCAGTTATACTTGCGCTTACGAACAAACATGGAAATAGAAGGCAGCAGGAACTGTATCTCATCCTCATGCTGGAAAAATAGAACTTTTCCTTTAACAGCAGGAACCTGTGGTGCAAATGTTGCCATCTATTCAGACCTCTCTTCCTGGGCTGACTCATAATACGTGTGCGGTGGTCAGTTTTGGTGTGCCAACTGTGTAGTACCACCAAATAATGGGGCTACTCTAGTGTCATTCTCCCAGATTGGTCAGACTTGGATCATCCGAAAGAGATGACAATGTTTCGATAGATCTATGTCAAGTGTATCAAGCCATCTAGCCAGTACAGGGAGCTGACGAGAGATCAGGTGTGTTGTGCTGCCATCAGCTGAGGAGAAACTCGTGGTCGATGGACTCTCCTGGTGGCCTCATATAGAGATACCTGCTGAAGCATCAAATACACCGGTGGAGCTATCTCAAAAGTTATTCAATTTTTAGTAGCTCCACTTGCTTTGATTTGTGCTCTGTCTCCTCATCTAGAGTCGTAAATTGAATGCTGCTATGGATCAGCTACCTTGTACTCAGAAAGCCCTTTAGAAATTACTGGTCATTTCACACCCTGTTTTCTGCAGTTAATTTCTTCTTTCACTACTAGATACATTCGTGTGATTTATAAATACAGCAGAGATTGGTGCAGCAGATTCATCTTCCAAACTCACTAGCTCGGTCCATGACTTCGGAAAAGGTCTAATCTCGACCATTCACTTCATTCCTCTCAGATATCTGAAACTTTGGAAAAGGCGTTTTGATCTTTTTCTTAATGGATGCAATTCCAATATGAAGAAGAGAACTTTCAAATACTTGGGTTTCTCAATACCTCTAATTTCACAATTTAATTTGCACGATACACGGGGAGATGATGTGGAGCTAAGCAGATACAAGGGAAAGATTTTGCTTCTCGTGAATGTGGCTTCCCGCTTGCTAAAATTAATTAATTATTTCCATATTCGTTAATGTGTTTGGCCCTTGTTTTAAGCGTGTGTTTTCCAACCTAACTCGATATCCGTGGTTGCCATGGTCTAAAAAATTCCGACCATACTGAGTTCGGATCATTATTGTCACTGCAACAAATGACTGATGTACCTATATGATATTTGAGAATAGTAATGTCTCCGCTGATTAACTCGTATTTTCATTAGTTGTTTTGTGGTACAAGATACAACAATATGTCGCGTTAAGCACAAAAGACATAGTATGGGTCCCTCAGCATTCTGTATCTGACTTCCCCACCATGTTACCCAAATGTAGGACATATATACTTGTAGTTTTCTCACGACCACATCCTCCTAGCTTTTTGTTCGGCATCCAGCTTACATAAGACAATATGTAAAATAATGGAGTTCTAGAAGTGGATGGGACTAGGAGGCATCAAGAACCATACTCCCACTGGAATCACATATCTGGCGAAACAACCATGAAAATGATTATTGTAGTTTGTACAGCTGGTCGTGCTTTAGGAAAAAGACCTGCGCCATGACCCTGGCCATGAAGCTTTTCCGTGCTCATGGGGCCTCTCCAAGCTTTGGAAGTTAGCATGGCTGGAAGCTGTGATACATTGGAATGTTCAAGAGGCTTCAGTTCTCAGATCTATAGAAACAAACTTCAAACATAGCAGATGAATTAATCGTCAAGTTTAATCCCACTAATCCCGCAACAATGTTCTGATAACCGCAGATGCTTCAGAGCTTCTTGAAGTTTTTTCACATTGCAGCGTGCATTTCAGATACTTTGGCTTGTATGTGTTACTGGTTTTAATGAGCACACATAACTGATGCGCTGCAAAAGCAGGGCGCATAACGCTAGACTCAACTGACTGTTTAGCTTGGACAATCATGAAGAAAATAAAAAAAATACATGCCTCGTCAAGAATTTAAAAGCTACTGCTGCCCACGCAAAATGATAAAATGGAGACCAACTAAAAAATAATACATATGCAGTCTAACTTACAACCGACCTGGTCCGTTCCATCGTCCATATCAAATTATTATGTGTGTAGTTATATATGGTGTACTGTGTGAGCCTATCAGTAAATAGGCAGAGACATTTATAATGTTAATGGGGGAGGAAATGCAGTGCGGATACTCTCGTTAGACTTGACTCCTATACAAGATTGGTAATACCAATTTGATATAGCCTTCGAGCTTGGTGTATAGTCATACACAAGCTTGAAGTTTTTCAGCCACCTCCGTTCCTTCTGCCTTATATAAATGGACACAAATTGACTCATGAGACACAGAGCGAAAGATGGAGCTGCACACAAACAAATAAAGCATATGGAACTAAAAGGCGTGAGGAACTGTATCTCGACAGTTGAAATCATGGAACAGAACTAGGGGGGAAGTAATCTTCCCATGAGCTGAAACTGAAGTGGCTTTAGATGCACTGACCAGCAAGTTCTCATTTTAGCCTTCCGACTTGATATACATGCTGCACCTTTTCTCCTTCTGTCTTATATGGATGCAGTCAAATGAAGTCGGGAGACAAAGATTGAGAGAACTGTATTCTGATAAATGAAGCATATAGAAATGGAAGGTGTCAGCCATTGTATCTTGTCACTTCAAAATCATCGAGCAGAACTAGGGGATAAGGTGATCAGCCGGTAGGACTCTGGGTGTTGGGCTTCAAGCCTTCCAATCTGGTCCAGTGGCATTCTTGTTGGGCCTCCGCTTCCGCTTTGGCTTCTGGGCTGTGCTTACAGGTTGGACTGTTACAGGAATGGTAAAGACTAGAATATGGTATACACCTGAAATGGTGTGCTTGGGACGTGGGAAGCAAGAGTCGCACACAAATATCCGGGGCCAATAGTGTTATTATGTGCATTAGATAGTAGGTACGATGTCAATGTCCAACCCTTTTTTTATTTTTTTTAGAAAAGAGAATATAATAATATCTCGGCCACTGCATCAATTCATGCATACAGTTATTCCTTGTTACACCACAACACTCCGAACGCATGCAGACTCAAACACAAGGCATGCACACCAAATTTATTCGACCTAGTTGCTTCATCAAAAGATAAAAGTGCCACACACATCTTTTAGTTGCCGGTCAGAACACCTCCCTGTGCCGAAAACGGCTACCACGATTACAGAGGTCATCTCAGCAACTCAAAAACAGCATGCCCTTCAGATGTTTTGGCTTGTACGCTGGATAATTTTTGGCGTCAATTACACTTTGTTTGGCAAAAATGAACGGTGCGCTGCAACTAACTGTTGGGCCTGCTCATTTGTCACGGGACATTGCAGCTTATTTAATGAAAAAAGAGTTCATCACCCCCCCAAAAAAATATATGCGTCCCTGATCAGCTAATCCGAATGCTTCTCCCCCATCATATAAAAAACAAGAAATAGAGGCCACCTTAAAAAATCTGTGTGGTCCGGTGCCAAGGCTAAAAGCGAAGGATCGGATTCATCTAGGAGATCCATAGACGCCATGCAATAGATGCTTTAGAATCTTATAGAAACTCCTCAGAAAAAATACCGAGAACTTAATCATTTTGCAATCTTGTCAAAACTGCGTGTGATCCGCATGCTTTAAGTTTAGAAGTGAGAACCTTCCAAAATTTTGGCATGCCTCTTCAATGAATTTGAATGCTACTGCTGACCATGCATAAAGAAAAAAAATGGAGGCCAACTAGAAACTAGTACGTGTACTGCAGTCTAGCTTACAACCCATGTACGTGGTCTGTTCCACCCCTGTCAAATTATTATGTCTGTAGTTATGGTGTTAATGGGGAGGAAATACAGAGTGGAGTACTCTGGTTAGAGATGACTCCTATAGAATATAGGTATATATAGCCTTTGGGCTCTGCGACCTCCGTTCCTTGTGGCTTAATTATATAAATGGACGCAAAAAATAAGTCAGCAGAGACAGAGCTAGAGATGGAACTGTACAAAGAAAAAAACATATGGGAATAGAAGGTGTCAGGAACTGTATCTCGTCAGTTCAAATCATGGAGCAGAACTATGGGGATGTAATTTTCCCATGAGTTCAAGTGGCTTTACCTACATCTACTGCTGAGTTTGGTTTGGTGTTTTGCCCACCCAGTGCTCAGTCTCTGCCTAAAGCCGTTCCATGGTTGCACTCATCTGTGATTTGTGAGTGTTGTGGAATGGTCTACGAGACTTCGATTTCACCAGTTAGCCTACGATTTGGTAGGGGTACTTGAGGAATTGGTGTGTGCTGCTCCAATGCAATGATGATCTTCTGCTCTAGAGCGCTAAAGTATAGAAACAGATATACAGCATGGGTTTGCGCGCTAAAACTAGAACAAAATATACTATTGATTTGGAAAGCATACAGATTTGTGGGTACATGTGCACGTGGTATAAACTTCTGCCTTATTTAGATGCACACATAACAAGTTTGTAGGTGAGATAGATGCTACCGAATACTAATAACAAACAAAGCATATGAAAATAGAAGGCATCAGGATCCGAATCTCCTCAGTGATAAGTTTAGATCTATGTGCAATGGACCAAAACGTGCAAGCCATTGGTGTTCTGGGCTTCTCAATGTTCATTGATACTGGCGTATGGCTACTCTGCGTGTACAACTGTTCCGTAGCCACGCTAACGCAAATGCACGATTTCCTTGATGATTAGCTCTTCAAGGTGTGGGAAAACCACCTGTGCATGTTCCTGCTGTTGATTTTTTTTTCGATATTCCAAGCAGTGGAGGGAGAGGATACATCATCTTGTGGGGACCCCAGAACCAAAATCAGGATGCCCAAATGAGATCGGAATGTGGCGTTGAAATGAGAAGGCAAAGCCATACAACGCTTCTCTATGTGGTGCTTGGGCCTCAGAGCATGGGACCTTGCTCTCGCCCTGCGACGCGATAGGACCAGTGATTTCCAAACTGCAGAGAGGTGTATTTTTTGTGAGTAATACAAATCAAGACGCAGACGATGCAAAGATGACATGTTGTGAAATGGACTAAGCAAGAAACCAAGAAAAGTTTGCCGTACTTTAATATTATAGAGATAGATTATACAGTGAGGCGCTAAGCAGTCTGTACTTAAGAAATTTACGCAACACCACCTGAAATGCTTCAGAGCTTCTTGAAGTTCTTTGCATCACGGCGCTCCTTTCAGATGTTTTGGCTTGTACAAGTGTGACCGGATTTCTCACCAAATAAGTCTGGGCATTCGTTCTTGCTATGCTGAGTGAGTAATTAATGTGCACTGCAAAAGTAGGAAGTGCAGGTGTCCTGGACATTTATCAGGAGTTGGCAACCTGGACATTCATTACACATATTTTTTACATTCAATGAAAGCTGGGCTAAGAAATAAAATACAAGAACAAGAAATAGAGGCCGGCTTAAACATAATTGGGAGTAAATGCAGAGGAGGGTTGTCTGGGCTCTTCTTCGCGAGAGATGACTCCTATAAAAAGACACATGTATCCTTCGATTCCATCCCACTTTATGTATATATCCATTGTCATCCACATGCTTAGAGTGCTGAGCCAGCTTCAATCCTTCCAGCCATATGGAAATAGAAGACGTCAGGAAACGTGTCTCCCAAGGTGAAAAGCTTGGAGCAGAACAAGTGTTGATGTAAGATTTCCATTAGCTCAAGTTTCCCCGACTGGTGATGCGTTCTGACCGGTGCTGGTCACCATGTCTCTGACTCTTACTTTGGACCAGCGGATCCTGATTGGATGCCTGTAGCAGCACACGGAGATACTGGCGCATCAGAGCCAAACGTCCCTGTACTCCAATTAGTGGGCCCAAGTGGGGCATGATTCATATGTTGTAGCTGCAGCTGTGTTGTGGGAATCACGTTTTGGCATAACCAAATGGATTAAAGGAAGAGACACATGGGAAAGAGGGTAACAACAAATATGATAACAAAATCCTGAAGTAATCTAGCATCCTACTTCCTTCTCCCGATCGCTTCCACAATCATGGGCATTTGCGCAGTCTGCGCCTATGCCTTTTGGGTGGTTGCACTGACTTTCGATTTCATAGGATCAATGTGCCGGTATACTGTAGAGTACATCAAAACTCAATACATGAATTGCTTGTTTCCAAAAACTTGCAATTGCTTACTTAGTCTAATTAAAATACATGAGTCTGATTGTGATTCTAACAACATTAGAAATCATGCATGGAATTAGGAGTCAATCGCTGTGCTGCTATGGGTGAAGTTTCCACAACCATGGTCCTGTAACCTCAAATGTTTTGGTACATACATGTTACATGTTTTTCTCACCATGGCACTTTGATTGGCTGAAACCACTGATGCACTGCCAAAGCACGAGCAGGTTTTACTCAATTGACTGTTTGGCTCAACATTATGAAGGGACGAAAAATTTAGTTCTGCCATCTCTGCATTAGACCCCAAGAGCACAGATACATACTCAATTGACTGTTTGGCTCAACATTATGACGTGCCTTGTCAATAGAATATATCATACCACCCTTGTGGGCCCGTCTGTCCCTTTTATACTAGTACCTGTGTACTGGTGCTGTGGTATGTGCAGCCTATCAGAAATACACATAAACCCATTTATGAAGTTAATAGGGATGAAAGTGCTCAAAAAAAAAGTTAATAGGGATGATATGCAGCGAGGTGTAGTCTAGAGTGTTATTAGAGCTGACTTGTATAAAAATCCATGAGAGGTCCCCAAACCCTCTCAAGGCTGATCACAACTTCTGTGGTCTGGTCTCATTGTCTCAGATTTGTACATGTACAGTGGTTGTGTGGTGTTTATGCATGTTGGTAACATTCATAAATCCATTTATTTACGAAGCCAATGTGGAGGAGATGAAGAGCAGTGTAGTTTGGACTGTTCCTGTTAGAGATGATTGCTACAAAGATACATATAGCCTTCCCACTTGATGTGTCTATTGTCAGTTACATCCTTCATGTGTTGAGCCAGCTCTGATCCATTCCTTCTGCCTTCTAAGGCACCAACATTTTCTTTCCACACAAATGAAGATGGTTGACCAAGAATCTATTTGCAGCTGTACAATCTACCCTACTATAGCACCAACATTTTTTTTCCTATAGGCATACCAAAGATCGACCCCACTGAGGAGGCCCCCATCCACCCACTCAGAAAAATGTACCCAGAAAAACAACATGTTTAAAATGGACTCGGAGGGTGATTTTAAAAGGTCGTGGTAAAGATTTTGTGTAATAGTGAGTTTTCTGATCTAGATACAAACTTCTAAGAGATCTCATAATGTGATATGTTTCGTGAACAAGGTTCTTGTGACCTTAGATGCTTTAGAGCTTCATGAAACTGCTTCTTCGCAAAACGGCACTCGTTTCAGATGTTCTTGCCTTGTATGCATTACTGGTTTTTCACACATTGATAATTTTGGGCATTCATTACACTTAGCTATGCTGAGATGACTAATGCACTGCAAAAAGAAGAGGTGGTAGTATACTCGATTCAGCTGACTGTTTATAGATTAATACGTTTAGCCTTTCTATTAGAGGCCATCTAAAAACTAACAGGGTACTTGTTAGAGATCACTCCAGTAAAAGACACATACAGACTATCTATTTAATCCATGTGGTTCAAGTGTTGAGCCACCTGCACACTAATGAAGCCCGGGGACTGAGGGAAACAGATGCAATTGTATACTAAGAAATATATCAACAATATGGAAATAGAAGGCGCAGCAATTGTATACTAGTGGATCCTCCCATCAGTTCAAGTAGATCTACCTGCATCGACTGGCAACGTGGTACGACTTATACCGCTACTGGTGACCATTTCTCTGAAACTGAACCCAAACCATCTGAAACCAAAAGGTCACAGGACGGTAGTCGGTCTCGCCAGCGGAGATGCAGGCGCACCAGAGCCAAAACACAGTGACCGCACCAGGTGTTTGAGTGAACAGTCAAGGATTTGTCGTTTGCGTCGGAATTGCATAGGCCATAGCTTCAGCTGTGCTGTGGGAATTGCATTCTGGCACAAGACAAATATAATAAAACAGGAAGAGGAACGTGGGAATCACGTTTTGGCATAAGCCGAACAAATCTGTCCTCCTATTTGCCCTGTTATGTGTATGTGCTCTATCTCCCGACCTTCCCCCAAACTCTATACATAACATGGTTTGGCTAACATGGCGCGCTGCAAAAGCTGGACAAAGCTCAATGCTAGACCCAACTAACTGTTTGGTGTGAACATTTATCAAGAGAGATGTTGCAGTCCATATTATCATCTGAAAAAGAATAGAGATGTTGCATAATTTTTACTACCATCAGATGATTTGAAAGGTACTAACTTGAAGATTCCATTTGTAAACCAAAAAAAGAAATTGGCCTAGTAAAAAAAATTAGCTGACTTGTAGTAAAAAAAAATATCTAGCAAGAGGGCAGATACATTAAGTGAAACCACAGGAGCACCCCTGTGGTCCCGATCCTCTGTCACAAATGCACGTGGCTGGGCGGTGGTCATGTGGTGTCCATGCCTATCAGTAGTAGGCATAAACCCATTTATTTATGAAGTTAACAGGGCAGAAAATGCAGATCAGTGTAGTCTGGACTGTTCTTTTAGAGATGATTCCTATAAAAGAAACATATAGCCTTCCCAGTTGATGTATCTGTTGTTATCCACATGATTCAAGTATTGAGCCACCTCCGTTTCCTCTGCATTATTTAGACACAAGCTAATGAATTGGGTGACTGAGAGCATGCATATCTATGCTATTGTAATTATGGTTCATTGAAATATAAGTTTCCAGTCAAGCTGACCCGTGATCACAATATAGGTTTCCTCAACTCCGATGCAATTTATGAAGATCGTGTCAATTGTATTACGCACGGAGAGCATGCATATCTACGCGGTTTACTCACGTCCCCTTGTTATGGTTCATTTGAAATAAGGTTATTAATCTCCAACTGTTTATATCGCTTTAGCAGAATATAGCAGGTCAACAACTATTTGTACATGGACACAGTCATTTTCTGGTGGTTATTTGAAATGGAAATTCTGAGTACAGAAGTATGTAATTCATCCCCATGCTTGTCAACTTATTATTCCAACACTACTGGAAACTCAAATTGCATTCTCGGAGCAAAACTGACAGGCAAATAGAAAAAAATGACAAAAATGAAAAAAATAGTTTCGTTGTCGCTCCACCGCCAAAAATAAAGCGACCGGAAAATACATCTAGTTGTAGCTTGTTAAAAGTCACTAGAATGAGTTTAATTTTCACCTATTTGCATGATGAAGCTACCAAGATGATTGCATTTTTAAAAACAATTGTGACTTAATACCAAACACTATGAATATGAGCTACTATTCCAAGAGATGAAGACTGTGCATTTCATCGGATCTCTTCGATGACTATCAACAAGATTTATTTGCCTACCTTAGAAAAACCTCTATGTTTATTTTGTTTTTCCTTATGGCTTAGTGTCAATTTGGAACATTTTTACTTTTATTTGCTAGCTTAGGGTCAAGCGTTGTAATAATTGGCCTTAGTTTATCAGTAGATAGATGATGCCGGATAGTTACTATTATTTATCTAAACAATGATTTGGTATGACTTGGTATCTCCAGAAGGTATGACTTGTTGCTACTGAACAATGATTTCATCTTCTCAGATTTCAATTTGGCTCCCATATTTTATGGGAATGAAAAGTTCTAGTTAAAAATGCATATAATTAGGTGCGTGGATACAGCTGTTATGTTCACGTGTTTCTTTTATGGCACAGTGTGAGCTCTAGCTGTCAGTAGTTAATATAAACCCAACTTCTTCTTGTTAAAGAATTTGTCTCCTATAAAAGACACATCTTACATCTGGATGTGTTTCATGTATTCCAGCTGATCCTTTTCCTTTCTCTCAGTTATATTCAGGCGCATACGAAAAACTGATGACGATTCTTTAGTCTCAGTGAAAACATGGAAATAGAAGGCAGCAGGAATTGCACACTTGCTTTTAGCAGGAATTGCAGAAAACACATATATTTAGATTAATGACGATTCTTTAGTCTCTCAGTTATAGAAGGAATTGCATCTCTTCATGCTGCAGGAAGAGTAGAACTGTGCATTGTGCTAATGTTCTCATCTATTCATACCCCTCTTCCTGGACTGACTCACAATACATGTGTGTGTTGTTGTGCCAGCAGTGAAGTACCCCCATATAATAGGGCTACTCTAGTGTCATTCTCCCAGATTAGTCAGACGTGGAAGATCTGAAAGAGATGACAATGTTTCGATAGATCTATGTCATGTGCATCAAACCATCTAGCCAGTACAGGGAGCTGATGAGAGACCGGCTGTTTAGTGCCATCTTGTGAGCAGAATCTTGTGGTCGACGGACTCTCCCTGTGGCCTCTCATTCACTAGCGATACCTGCCGAAGCATCAATACACAAGTGAAGATATTTCAAAGTTATTAAATTGAATGCTGCTATGCATGGATCTGCTACCTTATACTCAGAAAGCCCTTTAGCAATTACTGGTCATTTCACACCTTGTTTATTGTGGTTAATTTCTTCTTTTTTATTAGCTTAGGGTCGCTCCATGTGATTAAATTTAATTGTAGTTCAGTTTCATGTATGGATAGGATGAATGTTATCCTTCCTAACTACTGTTGCATGATTCAACATTGAGAAAAACGAATACATATTACTTACCTAGCATCTATATGATGGCAGGTGCGGCCTGAAAGTGTAGGAATGGCTGGCTCTATTCCACACCAATGCATCAGTACATGTACACGTAGGGGTGTCCCAAAAGCCAACCGCACAGGCATGCCACTCAAGGTGAACCTCTATTATAATTACACTTGCTATAATTACAATAGGCTAATACTCCCCGCAGTCTAATCCGGAGCATCGCTAACATTCAGGCTGGACCGAAACTCGTGAAATAGTGAGGTAGGAAGGCCCTTGGTAATGGCGTCAGCGAACAGATTAAGGTGTCAATCGTTGTACAAAGACAGCAGACAACAAGTATAAACGTTTTAAGAGATTATTACTGTGGGCCCTCGAACACATAAACGTGATAGAATTTTTATACTACACATGTATCCTAGAAGGCACCAGTTGGTACTATTGTTGAGGAAAGCTTACATATGTGCTGGTACAAGTGCACGTTAAAGAATGCCACATATAAATAACATATATAATCTTTTTTGAAAGAACTGCAGGGGCCTATATAATCTTCCTGAATGATGTTTCTCATCCACATGTTCGCTTTGTAGAGCCACCTACATTTATTCGGCCTTATTTAGATACACAAAAAACAAGTTGGCAGGGTGAGAGAGATGCTACTGCATACTAATAACAAACAAAGCATATGGAAATAGAAGGCATCAGGATCTGAATCTCCTCATCTGATTAGGGTAGATCTAGACAGTGGACCGAGGTGTGCAAGGCATTTGTGTACTGGTCGCCAAAATGTTGATAAGCATCGTGTGCCAACTCAGCGTGTACTGCTGTTGTGTTGTCACGCTCACACGTAAATGGACAATTTCCTTAATGATTAGCTCCTCAAGGTAGGAAAATCACCTGTCCATGCTCCTGCAGTTGCTGAGAATTTTCCCGATATTGCAAGCATTGAGGGAAAGGAAACATCATCTTGCCCGGACCCAGAACCAGACTCAAGATGCCCAAACGAGATCGGCATGTGGCGTTGAGATGAGAAAGCAAGCCATGCAACGCTTCTCTATGTGGTGCTTGGTCCTTGGAGCATGGGACCTTGCTGTCGCCTTGCCCGGCGACAGGCCCAGCGTGTCCAAACTGTACTGAGGTGTATTTTTTTTTTTTGCAAATCATAAAAATAAAGGCACATACGATGCGAGATGACATGCTTTACATGCCCTAACCATGTAACGACGAAAATTTGACATACTTCAATATTATAGAGGTAGATTATACATGTGTAACATGTTGTAGGTCTAGATCAGGTTTCTGCTAACACAAGTATCATGTTTACTTTTAACTTTTTTCACACATGGTGAGTAAGCCCTTTCATGATGACTTGGTGGATCCATTAGAAACTATGCCAGATCTTTCCAGTCCTTCAAGAGAGCAGTCAACAGGTTAAAATTTAAGCAAAGGATTCATCTTCAAGGTGCCAAGAAATTTATTCTCAAGAAATGACAGGAACACTGTATAAAAAAAATACTAGGACTGTAATGGGATTTTCTCAATAATTTGTGACTTCACCAAGCTTTCAGCTGAGAAGTGAAAACTATCCAAAATTTCGGTACCAGAAGCTTTGTCAAGTTCTTGACGCACCTAGAAGCCGTGCAAGGTACGTTGCTTTCAACAAAACTCCAAATGGCAAGAAGCTTCAAAAGTTTTGGCATCCAACCCCTCATACAGTGGCCATTTGTAAGGGTGGTTCGTGATCCACCCCCACTACATTGGATTTTCAGATTTCGTTTTTTAAATTTAAAAAAATAGCAAAATATTTTTTTAATTAGGGAACGTCCCCACTGGTCAGCCACCCACCATCCCTTGCCATTGTCATTTATTCAGCTCATTTGCAAAAGTTGTGGCCTTGGTGTTTCAAAAAACCGACCTCCTGCTCACGCACCCCTTCCCTACAACTGCACTACACACTCACTTGTGTCTACAACTCATTTCGGTTCCCCACATGTCTTACGAATCCGAGTGAAAATTTACTATTTGAGGCCCTAAATGAATTCAAATCAAAATGTGGTCAACTACAAAGTTTCATCACTTTCAAGATCTATAATTCTAATTTAGGAAGTTTTTTCATCCAAGATTGTTTCAAAAATTCAAATTTCAAAATTTAGACATTCAAACGGCACATTTCGAGACATCAAATAAAGTCAAATGAAAAATTTGCAAATAAGATTCATAACTTTTTGAGATCTACATTTTTATTTAGGTCAATATTCCATCCAAGATTATTTTAAAAATTTTAATTTTAATTGCCTCATTTTATTATTCGGCGTCTATTTTTATGGGGGTTGGTAAACTACCAAGAAATAAATTACATGAACAACAAATAGAGGCCAGCTAAAAATTAATCATGAGCAAAAGCAGAGGAGGCTTGTCTGAGAGTTCTTTGTGAGAGATGACTCCTATAAAAGCCACACATGTAGCCTTCCCACTTTATGTATATATCCATTGTCATCCACATCGAGTGCTGAGCCAGCTTCATTCCTTCTACACATATGGAAATAGAAGGCATCGGGAAATGTATGTCCTGGGGTGAAAAGCTTGGAGCAGAACGAGTGGGATGTAATCTTTGCATCAGTTCAAGTTGCCACGAGTGGCAACGTGTTATGACTGCTGCTGGTGACCATGTCTCTCAAGCAGGCTCAAGACCAGCTGATACAGTCCGGATGATTCTAGCGCCTCAGGACAGAGCTGAAAGAAAGTGACTGCAATAGGCATCCCAGTACTCCAATTAGTGGGCCTGAGTAGGCGAGATTCATAGGCTGTAGGTGCAGCTGTGCTGTGGGCAGATATGATGGTGGCTGTGACAAGAAAAGATGAACCACGTGCCTTGTCGACCTTGACATTCAGGAGCGGGTCACAGACACGCAGGCAAGCTTCGATGAACATCAGCTCCGAAGTTCAGGGGAAGTTCCGGGGATGGGCATTCACAAGCAAGTCCCACCAGCTGCTGCGGTGCATGTTTTCTTCTCTTCAGGTCTTACTCCTTGGGTAGCAGATCCGTTGCAATGTATGCAGGATTCTTTAATTTCACCTCTTTGCTTTGTGATGCCATCATGATGTGTTTGTCTTCTCAGAAAAAAGTTATGGTTTTTTTTCTTTTGTTAAGCATACGAGCCAATTTAAAACGTTGAACTAAAAACTGTAATACCGTGATACACAAGCTTTGTTCGATGGAAACTGTGGTCAAGCAACCAAACACTAAATGATTTATGTGTTCCATTGTACCATATGAGGCAAATTCTTATAGATTTAGTTACAGGTAGCTATTACTCTCGTGTGTTTTAGTTGGTAGGTGTTTGCACCATGTGCCAGTAATCAGCATAAACATATTTACTGCAGGGTGGCCAATCTCTTTTTAAATAATTGCTCTCTTATAAAAGATGCATCCTCCATCTGTATTCGTTCTTGTATATATCCCACCTTAGCCTTTTTGATTCCCTTAGTTACACTGAGATACATAGTCCAGAAATTAGGACACTCGAGATTGCAACACAATTCTTATTGGAAACATGGAAATAGAAGGCAGCAGGAATCGCATCTCCTCATTTAGTTTACGTGGAAGACAGCCAATGGGAAAATAATGTTCCCCCTCTCTATTAAGTCTCCAGACCACACATTCTGAACAGACTCAAAACATGTGGCAATGGTCGATGTTTTGGTGTGCCGGCTGCGAATTGCCTGCAAACATCTTCTTGGCATGGCCACCATGTCCAACTGCGGTGATCAACTGGTTAGCAGACATTCCAGCAACAAGGTCTGCATTATCCTTGTAGTGCAGCTTCAGTGTCTAACATGGAGGTGGAAGAGATGAAAATGTTGAGACAGAGCTGTGCAGAGTACATCAAAGCTTAATTATTACTTAAATTGCTTGTTTCCAAAAAAAAATTGCCATTGCTTATGTAGACATATTAAGACACATGAGTAACCACTTTGCTATGACATCGAGCATCCACAAAAGCTTTGACAGAAACTTCAATATATGCTTAAGCTGCATATATTAACACTTCCAAAAAATTATAAGGACCTTACGGATTTTTGGGATCTTGTCAAAACCACGTGTCTTCCACAGGAATTCAATTGAAAAGTGAGAACCATCAAACAACTACGTACGATCTGCATGCTTTAGGTATTTAGCTTGGCAAGATACTGTGAAAAGCAGGGCGAACCAAAATGCTAGACAGTTTGTTGTAGACATGTACCAAGAGACGTTGCAGACTCTTTATTATGATAAAGAGAACAATAGATACATTGCAGACTCTTCATTATCATCAGTTGATTTGAAAGCTCCTCTCAGAACCGTAAACAAGAAAAATAGGACAAGTATAAAAAATCTGTCATATTACCCCTGTGGTCCCATCTCATTGCATCATATTTGTACATATGCAGTGGTCGTGTGGTGTATTAAGAAGGTGAAATGTTATGTACAAGAAAACGGCGCTTGGCCAGTCAAAAAGAAATATTACATGATGAAAAAATAACAACGAGAACAATGCTGGGAGAAAAATCTATGGCTGAGCAGTTTGGACTGTTCTTGTTAGAGATAATTGCTACAAAGACGCATATAGCCTTCCCATTTGATGTATCAACTGTCAGCCACCTCCGCTTCTGCCTTCTTTAGATGGGAGTCTGAGAGCGATAGATGCAACTATACAGTAAAAAAATAAAGCATGTGGAAATAGAAGGCATCAGAAACTATATCTCGTTAACTGAAAAGGATGGAGCAGGAATAGTTGGGATGTAATCTACCCATCTGTAAGTTATTGTACCTTCACCGGCTGTCAAAGTTGGTTATTTGGCCACGTAGTAGTAGGGATAACCAACGTGTCCACCATCTACATCTACTGCTATTCCATGGTTGTTGCAATGCGCCGATGAATGCGATGTGAGGGAGAGGAAGGGAGAGAGCTGAAACTCTAAGTCACTGTATACATTGTGTGGGAATGGTATTGGGGTGCTTTAGCTTTTCTCATTGCCAGTCAGCTCCTCCACGATTAACCAAGGTGGTCCTGATAAGTGGCATGCCTCGGTTAATAGGGGTATTTGTTCAGGTAGGTTATTTACAAGGACAGCCTCCCTTAATGGATCTGTGTAGAGGTTTTATAGAACAAGCTCGGTTAATGAAAAATTGACAGCCGGTACATTTTTTTAGATAAAGGATATGAATCCGGCTTCGTGTACTCATGAAACATGGTTTGGATGACATGGTTGATGCGCTGCAAAAGTTGGGCGAAGCAGAATGCTAGACTGTTTGGCATGGACATTTACCAAGAGACGTTGCAGACTCTTTATTATCATCTTGAAAAGAATAGAGACACTGCAGACTCTTTGTTATCATCTTGAAAAGAATAGAGACACTGCTGACTCTTTATTATCATCAAGAAAAGAATAAAGATATTGCGGACTCTAGATTTTTTTATAATAGTGAGTTTTCTGATCTATATACAGACTTCTAAGAGAACACACAATTTGACATGTTTCGAGAACAAAGTTCCTGTGACCTTAGATGCTTTAGAGTTTCATGAAACTGCTTCTTCACAAAACACTGCAAAAGCAGGAGGTGGTGGCATGCTCGTCTCAGCTGATTGCTTATAGATTCATAAGATACACTGCAGGCTCTCTATTAGAGGCCAGCTAAAAATTAACAGGGAGGAAATGTAGAGTAAGGTAGCGTGGTGTTCTTATTACTTGTCAGAGATCACTCCAATAAAAGGCGTCTATAGCCTTGCCGCTTGATGTATCTAACGTAGCGTGGACTGTTTTTATTACTTGTCAGAGATCACTCCAATAAAAGGCGTCTATAGCCTTGCCGCTAGTTGTATCTATTGTCATCCACATGCTTCAAGTGTTGAGCTACCTCCGTTCCTTCTACCTTGCATAGGGGCACACTTATGAAGCCTGGGGATTGAGGTCAAAAGATGCAATTGTATACTAACAAATATATGTACAACATGGAAATAGAAGGCGCCAGGAACTGGATCTCTATGGGTGAAGAGCATGGAGCTGAACAATTGGATCTCCATCACTTCAAGTCGATCTACCTTCCCCGACTGCTGACGTGGTATGACTTACACCGCTGCTGGTGACCATTTCTCTGAAGCTGAACCCAAACCATTTGAACAGAAAGGGCTGAAGACTGTAGGCGGTCTGGCATGCGGAGATACAGATGCACCAGAGCCAAAACACACAGTGATCGCACCTGGTGTCTGAGTACTCTGATAGTCTGATCGGTGGGCCCAAGTGGTAGTGATTCATAGGCCGTAGATGGAGCAGTGTTGTGGGAATCGCATTCTTCCATAAGCCAAGTATAATAAAACAAATATGTCCTCCTACTTCCCCAATCTCTATACCTAACATGGTTTGGCTGACATGACTGATGCGCTTCAAAAGAAGGACAAAGCAGAATGCTAGACCCAACTAACTGTTTGGCGTGAAAATTTATCAAGGCATGATGCAGAGTCCTTATTATCAATTAAAAAAAGAATAGAGACGTTGCATAATTTTTGTCCTAGTAAAAAAAAATGCCTAGAGCGTGGGCAGATGCATCAAGTAAGAAACATCTTAAACCGGGACAAACCACAGTAGCACCCCCTGTGGCCCGGACCCTCTGTCTCAAATGCACTAGGGCAGTGGTCAAGTGGTGTCCGTGCCTATCAGTAATAAGCATAAACCCATTTATTTAGGAAGTTAACGGGGGAGGAAATACGGAGCAGTGGTCTGGACTGTTTTTGTTAGAGATGATTCCTATAAAAGAAACATATAGCCCTCCTACTTGTTCAAGTGTAGAGCCACCACCGTTCAGTCTGCATTATTGAATCGTGAGACAGAAGGTGAGAGATGCAACTGGATACTAGAAAATAAAGCATATGGATATAGAAGGTGCCACAACTGTATTTCCTAATGCTGTTGAGACATACAGTTTTGAATGTGTTAGTTAGAGGTCGCATTTGGTCGCCACAACCTGCATTCGTGCGCTCCAAGTGCCATGGACGTGGAGCTCGTGTCTAGGCGCTCGAGGGCCGGACACATACATGCCGCTCCCAATCTGGTGCGTCGCGAGTCACGACCAAAATGGAAAGAAACTGCACAGCGACTCGGGCTCAACCGACGATCTCGATCGTGGACCCGAACCAAAAAGTGGAAGAGGCGGCAAGGTGAGGAAGAAGAAGAAGAGTTCAATCCGATTCACTCCGGTCGCGGCGTTGATGTGAGACTGACTCGCCGACTAGGCGGGTACTAGCTAGCTCGGGCAGCTGCTTTAGGGCACAACGTGGTGTCGTGGTCGTCTTATCAAGAATAGAGTAGGGAGCACTACAGGTCTGCACAGCAGCCGCACACTTACAGACACGGAGCGCAGCACAGTGCTCGCGGAGCCACCGGCTAAGCGTCGCATTTGCTTGATCGTGAATTGGGCACGAGCGGTTGGATGGGTGGCATCAATCATGGCTAACGCTTTCAGTACAAAGCTATAGCATTTGAATAGTTGATCCAGGTTGCTGGTGGCCGAGTACTACGACCGGAATTCGCGGTAAAACGAAGGATGAAGGCCAGCCTCCACCCGGTGTGCGTGTTCGTTCTCCAGCTGACCAGCTCGTTTGCCGGCGTGTGCGTACGTGGCGCGGTGGCACACTCGGTGCTAACGGCGGAGATCATTGCCCATTTTTACAGAGTTTAGATGTTGTTAGTTCGGGACACAAGAAGAGGAAGAAGAAAGTGACATGTGGGGCCATGCGTTAGTGCCATAGGAGAAGAGCTACAATTATACTCCTATTATACATTTACAATACTACCCTGAATTACATAAATAAATTTCAAACTTATAATTATTTTAATTTTGGTCACGTCAATTTTAGTATATGCACCTGGTGCATATGGGCCCACCATTTAATACGCACTTAGTGCCCTCCCGGTACCTCTAAAATTGGTTCCTCTGTCATCGGGCGTCATGAGCCATCCATTTTTTGACAAGCATTGTAACAAAAATAAAAAAAAGAATAGAGATCTTGCATAATGTTTACTACCATTAGATGTTTTGAAAGCTACTCTTGAAGATCTTAAACCAAAACAAATTGGCCTAGTAAAAAAATATCTAGCATGAGGGCAGATGCATTAAGTAAAAAAACATCTTAAACACGGACAAACCACAGTAGCACCACTGTGGTCCGGACCCTCTGTCTCAAATGCACATGGCCGGGCGGTGGTCATGTGGTGTTCGTGCCTATCAGTAGTAGGCATAAACCCATTTATTTATGAAGTTAATAGGGGAGAAAATGCAGAGCAGTGTAGTCTGGACTGTTCTTTTTTAGAGATGATTCCTATAAAAGAAACATATAGCCTTCCCACTTGATGTATCTGTTGTTATCCACATGGTTCAAGTATTGAGCCACCTCCGTTTCCTCTGCATTATTTAGACTCACACTAATGAATTGGGTGACTGAGGGTGAGAGTTGCAACTGGAAACTAGCAAATAAAGCATATGGAAATAGAAGGCGTCAGGAACTGGATTTCCTAATGTGCAAATTATAGAGAAAAACTAGTGGGGATGTATCTTTCCGGCCTATCATATCCATGCACTGCCCTAGTGAGGTTGACATCTTGGCTGTTGAGAGATGGAATACAACAGTTCTGCTCCTATTCCTCCAATCCACATGTGCAGTGGAAGTAGACAGTTGTTCGGTAGTCGCACTGACTTGTGATCACAATAGGGGTTTCCACAACTCGGCTCCAATGTTTAAAGATCGTGGCAATTATCTTACGCACAGAGAGCAAGCATATATATGCTATTGTAATTATGTTTTTGCACAGCCTACATGGTTTACTCACATCTCTTGTTATGCTGCATTGGAAATAACCTTATAAATTCTCCAAGTATTTATATCGCTTTAGCAGAATATAGCAGGTCATCGTCTATTACTTGTACATGGACAAAGTCATCTTTTGGTGGTTATTTGAACTGGAAATTCGGAAAATAGAAGTATGTAATTCATCCCCATGCTTGTCGAATTATTATTGTAACACTAATGGAAACTCAAATTGCCCGCTTGGAGCAAAACCGACAGGGAAATAGAAAAACCCGACAAGAATAGAACAAAATAGTTTCGATGTCGTTCCACCGCCAAAAATATTGCGATAGAAAAATACATCTAGTTGTAGCTTGTTAAAAGTCACCAGAATGAGTTTAATTTTCACCTGTTTGCATGATGCTTGTCTTAAAAAAAAACAAATGTGATTTGGTACCAAATACCATGAATATGAGGTACCATTCCAAGAGATGAAGACCCTGCATTTCGTCGGTTCTCTTCGATGACTATCAACAGTATTTATTTGCCTACCTTAGTCAAATCTCTATGTTCGTTTTGTTTTTCCTTGTGGCTTACTGTCAAGTTGGAATATTTTTACTTTTATTTGCTAGCCGTCAAGCATTGGAATAATTGGCCTCAATTAGTTTATCATTAGATAGATGATGCCGGATAGTTAGTATTCTTTATCTAAAAAAAAGAGATGAAGACTTGGTATCTCCAGAAGGCATGACATGTAATTTTATGGGAATGAAAAGTTCGAGTGAAAAATGCATATATATTTAGGTGTGTGGATATAGCTGTTATGTTCACGTGTTTTTTTATGGCACAGTGTGAGCTCCGTCAGTAGTTAATATAAACCCAACCTCTTCTTGTTAATGAATTAGTCTCTTATAAAAGACACAACTTACATCTGGCTGTGTTTCATGTATTCCAGCTGATCCTTTTCCTTTCTCTCAGTTATATTCAGGCACATAGGAAAAAACAATGACGATTCTTTAGTCTCAGTGAAAACATGGAAATAGAAGGCAGCATATATATACTAATGACGATTCTTTAGTCTCTCAGTTATAGAAGGAATTGCATCTCTTCATGCTGTAGGAAGAGTAGAACTGTGCATTGTGCTAATGTTCTCATCTATTCATACCCCTCTTCCTGGGCTGACTCACAATACATGTGTTTTGTTGTGCCAGCTATGAAGTACTCTGAAATAATAGGCCTACTATAGTGTCATTCTCCCAGATTGGTCAGACGTGGAAGATCTGAAAGAGATGACAATGTTTCGATAGATCTAAGTCATGTGCATCAAGCCATCTAGCCAGTACAGGGAGCTGATGAGAGATCAGCTGTTTTGCGCCATCTGCTGAGCAGAATCTTGTGGTCGATGGACTCTCCCGGTGGCCTCATTCACTAGCGATACCAGCCGAAGCATCAATACACAAGTGAAGATATTTCAAAAGTTATTAAATTTTTAGTTGCACACTTGCTTTGGTTTGTGCTCTGTCTCCTCATCTACAGACGCAAATTGAATGCTGCTATGGATCTGCTACCTTATACTCAGAAAGCCCTTTAGCAATACTGATCATTTCACACCTTGTTTACTGTGGTTAATTTCTTCTTTTTTATTAGCTTAGGGTCGCTCTATGTGATTAAATTTAATCGTAGTTCAGCTGCATGTATGGATAGGATGAATGTTATCCTTCCTAACTACTGTTGCATGGTTCAACATTGAGAAATCCGAATACGTACCTAGCATCTATATGATGGCAGGTGTGGCCTGAAAGTGTAGGAATGACTGGTTCCACACCAATGCATCAGTACATGTACACGTAGGGGTGTCCCATAAGCCAACTGCACAGGCATGCCACTAATGAAGGTTAACCTCTATTATAATTACACTTGTGATAATTACAATAGGCTAACACTCCCCGCAGTCTAATTGGGAGCATCGCTGCTAAAATTCAGGCTGGAACGAAATTCGTGAAATAGTGAGGTAGGAAGGCCCTTGGTAAAGGCTTCAGCCAACAGATTAAGTTGTGAATCGTTGTACAGAGACTGCAGACAACAAGTATAAACGTTTTAAGAGATTATTACTGTGGGCCCTCGAACAATAAACGTGATAGAATTTTTATACTACACATGTATCCTAGAAGGCACCGGTTGGTACTATTGTTGAGGAAAGCTTACATGTGTGCTGGTACATGTGCACGTTAAAGAATGACACATAAATGACATATATAATCTTTTTTGAAAGAACTGAAGGGGCCTATATAATCTTCCTGAATGTTGTATTGTCATCCACATGTTCTCTTTGTAGAGCCATCTACATTTATTCGGCCTTATTTAGATACACAAAAAACAACTTGGCAGGGTGGGAGAGATCCTACTGCATACTAATAACAAACAAAGCATATGGAAATAGAAGGCATCAGGATCTGACTCTCCTCATCTGACAAGGATAGATCCAGACAGTGGACCGAGGTGTGCAAGGCATTTGTGTACTGGTCGCCAAAATGTTGATAAGCATCGTGTGCCAACTCAGCGTGTAATGCTGTTCTATTGTCACGCTCACGCGCAAATGGACAATTTCCTTGATGATTAGCTCCTCAGGTAGGAAAATCACCTATCCATGTTCCAGCAGTTGATAAGAATTTTCCCGATATTGCAAACAATGAGGGAAAGGAAACATCATCTTGCGCGGACCCAGAACCAGAATTAAGATGCCCAAACGAGATCGGCATGTGGCGTTGAGATGAGAAAGCAAGCCATGCAACGCTTCTCTATGTGGTGCTTGGTCCTTGGAGCATGGTACCTTGCTGTCTAAGTGGGGTAGCCAAGATCTGGAAAAGGCAGCTAAAGAGAAGATTGAAGAACTCTGGGGTAGTAGCACAGTAAGAAAAAGAACTCCCTTTCTCTCTCAACCTTTCTCTCCCTACGTTTTTCTCCTATCTCTAAGTTCCTGTTTCTAGTTTACCTGGAATCTCGGGGACGAGATTCTTCTAAGTGGGGTAGATCTGTAACACCCGTGTTTTTGCATCATTATAAAATTCACTAAAAATTTGAACTTTTTAAAACTTTACAACAAATTAAAACTTGACTATTTATTTTCCGCGAAACCGTTTTCAAAATAAAATGCTTTCTGAAACCCTGCATGAAAATTCACCATTTAGAATATGTTAGGATTGCTTGAGTGTCTGAATGTTATGTTGCATGTGTGTTGCTCTAGAATTTATTTAGGCACCGAATAATCCTCCTTGACTCATTCTCCAAATATCGTTGACCATTTTCTTGAAGAACAATTCTTTGCCATCCTTGAATTATCCCAATCGTTCCCCACCCATCATATCTTCGAAATCCAATTTGTATTCAATTACGTCATGTCCTAGTTTATTTTCTGTTAAAATAAAAACCGTCTTGCACGTGTACCTATATATGTGTGTGCATTGGTGTATATACGTATATTATGTATATGCATACATATGCGTGTATACACCTATATATATATATATACACACCTATATACAGGTGTGTGCGTGTATACATGTAAGCTGCTGCCCACGTACGCGTGCTCAGCCCAGCAAGAGTGCAAGGCTCCAACATAGGAAGAAGCACAAGCTGAGTCCGCTGAGTCTCGAGCTCTCTCGTCGACAAGCACGAGCAGCCGTCTTATTGCGGCTGGAATATCCATGGCACCATCTTAGTGTGCATGCTGCACTCGACAACTACAGAACCTCAGTGTCGTCTTCCTGGTGCCTTCTCTCCGCGATTCCCGTGGATAACTCACGCACGTGAGCTCTTCAGTGCTCCGCGTGGACACTACAGGTGTGAGCAGCTTTGCGTCGTTGCCGGTAAAAAATCTCCGCAACCGCCTCTGTGTGTTGTCGCCGAGCGCCAGGATAATCAGGTCGCTGAACATTGGCACTACTGCAAGCAGCTTGCTCTTGGCCGCCGTCGGTAACCGATAATCTCCGTCACCAGGGATATTTCTCGCCCAACCGCCTCTCTTCCGTGTCGTTTCCCAGCCATCCTTATCTCCTCCCCGGATTCCCGTTGTCCAGCTCGAGCAACGCCTGCCTCGTTGCCGGCAAATATCCATGCATGGCACCATCGTCTTACTGATGTGTTTACTGGAAGCACGAGCGTCGTCGTTTGCCCTCGACAACTAGTAAACTCAGTATCGTCTTTCTCGTGTCTGGCCACCTCTCCCGTGCCAAGGCACCGCATCAGGTCCTGTCGCCAGCTACAGCTCACACCCCACTTGCCACACACGACTACACGAGCACCGCCCTCCCTTGCCGGCAAGAAATATCTCCATGACCGCCTTACTGTGTGCCACCGCCTTACAATGGCTGGTGCTAGGCTATAAATAGCTGGCCATGGACAATGTCGAGGACACCACGAGCTCGGAGCTGGAGCAACCGATGCCGAGGCCTGCAAGTTGAGCATTGCGCTCCTACCACCGTCACGCTGAAGCCGGCCACCCTCACTCCCAGCCACTCTGGTCGCCGTGTCGAGGACAAAGACGTCGAAGCCGCTGTGCTCCCGACTCGCCCGCCGCCGCGCTCAGCTAGTGCCGCTGGAGCTCCACCATCGCCCATGCCTTCAGTTCACCGCCGGACTCGCGTTCGTCGAGGACGACGCTGCTAAGGCCAAGTACTGGAACGCCGTGCCAAAGTCCCAGCCCAGCTGTCGATGCCAAGAACGCAGCCGCGTACTGTTGACGTCGTTCCCTTGCCGTGCTGGATAGACATGGCCGGCACCGCCGCCGCCCAGCCGCCGAAGGTCGACGCCACGCTGGAGCCATGGTCGGCACCGCCGCCGCCCAGCCGCCGAAGGCTGCCGCGCTGGAGCCATGGTCGGCACTGCCGCCGCCCCTGCTCCTTTTCGTTGTGAGCATGCACACGTGAACTAGGGAGGCACACGGTCTGGCTCATGCGAGCGTGGACACAGTATCACTAGCATCGATTGCAACACTGGACTTTGCACCTCAGCCGCAAGACAAATTGCTACGCATGGCTGGAGAGTGCACGGGAGAGTGAAAAGTACAATTCCCACTGATAGAAACATTCCCAGAAAATCCCTCAATAAACTAGGTATACCCCTCATCCTTTGCATACATTTTCATCGCATTCCATGATTTCGATTCCTAGAATTTATTCCCCATTTACTCTTGCACCCTATATAATCTTTTATATTAAATCTTTGTAAATTCATATCCTTCCATTCAAGCCCCAAATTAATTGATTCCTTCACCATAAATCTTCTAAAATCAAACCCCCTCACACTCATATCCTTGTCCATATTATTTGGTGCCCATTTAAATTTTAGTTTGTTTGCTATCCTTTTCATATAAAATATATATTAATCGCGTAGTAGTGATCGTTGTAAGAAGGCGTGAAGGCACCCAATGGATCCTGAAGCACCGCTACATGAGGACAAAGGAGCCAGATGCACAAGAATCGGAGGCCTTGGATATACTCGTCGGCAAATATGAGGCAAGTCCTAATTCCCACCTGCCCCTTACATTACCATTCCATTAATTACTCCACTACCGCCACTTCTACATTTTGCTAGCCTCCACCACAAATCCACCATATCCAACCCTACAAACTAATGATCTATTTATATACTCTTTAAATTTATCATTTACGAATTAATATGGAATTATGATGAGTTATGAGATTGTTGATGAGAATGTGATTTATGAGAAGGTAATGGTTACCTTGATGAGATATGAGTAATACGAATTTGATAATAATAACTATGGAACTTAAATTGGTAAAACTGGACTAAACCATGACAGGGGGCGAGTGAAGGGTGATTCATGTGGTATGGATTACCTTGATAGGTTCGCCTGTGTGGGTTCCTGTTGGGAGATACTCGCCTCGGTCGCATAAGGACCGGTTTGTAGGCCATCTCGCCTAGTGAGATATTTCGTACAGCCGCATGTCTATATGGGTAGACTTGATCTCACACCCCGTTAGATAGAAGTATAATCCTTACTAAGGAGGCCGGTGTAGGTAGCGGACTATCAGGAGAGGACACGGTTGCTGAGTGATCTTCCGTGGTCTGGTCGGCATGGTTGCTGACTGGTCTTCCATGTAAAATTTATTGTTGTGCCGTGTGCGAGCACCCTTTTAATCAAAACTGGATGCTAAGTGATCATCCATGGATGCTAAGTGATCATCCAACCACTTGATGTTTTGGGATGCTGTGTGATCATCCTAATGATGTGTGGGTCCGACCCCTGAGAAGCCGTGGTAGGATTCTATGGAAATCTAAGGTAGCGCCATATCGGGTACGAGGTCTCATTAGGCCTGTCTAAGCCATGACGATGGTGTAGGACTGTGCCTATCATGCGGGGAATTGTGTACACCCTCTGTAGAGTTTTATTGAATCTGTTCGAATAGCCACGTCCTTGGAATGGGCAATACTAGGATGAGGTCCCCTATGATTAGACTTCCACAACCGATGATCTGGTAAGATGTATTTATGATTTATGTAAGTTATAATTAACTCGGGAACTAGCGAGGATGATAATTCCCTCCCAGGGCCCAAACCTATATTTATATACTTAATTTACCCTACCACCTACCACTTCATACCACCACTAACCACTTCTACATATAGCCGCCATCCACTCCACTCCACCTTTACCCAAATTAGGGCTTGCTGAGTACGTAAGTACTCAACCCCCTCTATTCTATATTTTTTAGGTATAAAGCTGCTAGAGTATATCCGAGGATGGAGCTAGCAAGGACGCAAGGTTAAAGCCAGGAAGGTTACACCCGAAGACGGAGCCGTTCGACTACACGGAGGAGCTACGTTAGGAACACGCTTAAGGAAGAAGTCCAGGGTTTTGTCTGCACTCCAAGTTGCCTGTAGGAATGGAACCATGACATTGTAGGACCGCTGTATTAGGAAACTCTGATATATGGTATAAGGCCTATGGCCTAAGCATGTAAACCCAAACTATGTAATGTGTTTTTCCCATTAGTAATAAAAGTATGGTTTTTGATATCAACTCTATCTTAATTGGGCGTATTTGTGTGCGATCCTGGCACAAATACGTGTGATTAAGGATCCTCAAAAATGGGGGTTTGACACTTGTCCCCCCAGCTGCTGTGGTGCATGTTTTCTTCTCATCAAATGTTGCTCCTTTGGTAGCAGATTCATTGCAGCATATGCAAGATTATTTAATTTTCATCTCTTTGCTTCGTAAAGCCATCATGATGCTTTTGTTTTCTGAGAAAAAAAAAATCTGTGATGCCAATTTAGAGTGCATAAATAAAAAGCTTGTTTGATGGAAACTGAGGTCAAGCAATCAAACACTAGATGATTCACGTGTTATAATCACCAATTTATCAATATGAGGAACCATCTTAAGAGATGATGACTGAACACTCAAACTATGTGCTCTGCTGAAAGCACCTCTTGTTACTATTTTTGAAGAATGACTTGCTCAAATTCAAATTCCAGTCTCATGTACTATGGGGGAGTGAAAGATTTTACTTCAAAATTCTTATAGATATGCAGTTACCGCTAGTTGTTACGCTCATGTGTTTAGTTATGGTAGGTGTGTGCACCGTGTGCCAGTAATCAGCATAAACACATTTACTGCAGGGTAGCCTCCAACCTCTTTTTAAATAACTGCCTTCTTGTAAAAGATGCATCTTCCACCTGTTTTCGTTCTTGTATCCCCACCTTAGCCTTTTCGTTTCTTTTAGTTATGGAACAGTCAGGAGATTGCAACATGCAGCTAGTGACATGTAGTCTTAGTGGAAACATGGGAATAGAAGGCAGCAGGAACTGCATCACCTGATTTAGTCTAAGTAGAAGACAGGTAATGGGAGCATAATGTTTCTCTCTGTTCAGACTTCAGACCACTCATCCAGGGTTTACATAAAACAAGTGACAGCTGGGAACTGCCTCCATCCATCTTCTTGGCATGTCCTTCATGTACGGTGATGAACAGGTTAGCATCATTGCAGAAACAAGGTGTGCATTATCCCAGTAGGCAAGCTCCACTTTCATACGTACTGGCCTCTCCAAATAGTCAAACATGGATGAGGAAAAAGATGAAAATGTTGAGACAGAGCTGTGCAGAGTACATCTATGCTTAATTGCTTGAATTGCACGTTTCTAAAAAAATTGCCATTGCTTACGTAGACTTATTAAGACACATGAGTAACCAATTTCCTATGACATCGAGCATCCACAAAAACTTTGACTGAAACTTTAATATATGCTTAAGCAGCATATGTTAACTCTTCCAGAAAAATTATGAGGACCTTAATGATATTTGGGATCTTGTCAAAACCATGTGTCTTCTACAAGAATTTAGTCGAAAAGGAGAACCATCAAACAACTACATACGA